>VSMD01132635.1:0-101916 GCA_008750895.1 Mirza zaza | reverse complement strand
CCCAGTAGCTGGAACTACAGTAATGCGCCACCATGCTCGGCTAATTTTTTCTATATATATTAGTTGGCCAATTAATTTCTTTCTATTTATAGTAGAGATGGGGGTCTCGCTCTTGCTCAGGCTGGTTTCGAACTCCTGACCTCGAGCAATCCGCCCGCCTCGGCCTCCCAGAGTGCTAGGATTACAGGCGTGAGGCACCACGCCCGACCAAAGACTTTAAATGTTTAATCTTTCTTAGTATTCAAATAACATGACTTCACTGGGTTCAAATTACTCTGACACATCTATTTGGACATTCTAGGAGATGTCATTCATTTATTTTCCATTCCACAGCATTTATAAAAGGCTTATATCTAGGAATTCAAAGAGGCATAGGAAATAGCTCTTGCTATCGAGGAGCTCAAAGTCCAGTGCCAGTAAGAAAGTAAACAAGTTTACTGCCACTGATGCTTAATAGTGGACAAAAAGAGAAAACAAACAAAATTTAAAATATTTTTTAAATTTTTTTAAAAGTTAAAAAAAAAGTAAACAAGTAACATAATTAATATAAAAACTGTAGTAACAGTACCAAGAACCAAGCCCTAGAAGTGCAGAGAAGACAATACAACTAAATGCTTAAAAGCTTCACAGGAGGAATCATTTGACACATGTCTCAACAAAGAAATGAGTAGGCTTGGGGGATAAAAAGATGGGGAGAAATAGGTAGCATTCTAGAATGGAATGGAACAGGCACTGATCAGTAAAAGAGAGTGATGTTCTCAAAGAACAATGGACACAGTTCAGTGTTGATAAAGCACTTAGAAGCAATATAAACTAAATAAACCAGGAAAAAAGTTGGAATCAAATCATAAAGGGCCTTTTATGCCCCACTAGGGAACAGAGACAGCCCAAGGTAGGAAAAAGAAGAGAATGCCTAAATAGCATCAAAATTCAACTAGAAAGGGCTAGCAAAACAAATCTTGGGAATCTGTTTATAGATGAAAATCCATATATACTGATGGATATAGTTGTGGGAATGAATTTAATTGCCCAAGAGTATGTCAGTAAAAAGGCAAGAATATCTAAGATTAAACCAGTAACACTTAGGGACAGGCAAATAAACTAAGGTCAAGGATGGGGATTAAAACAAAACAGAAAGTCAAAAGCAAGTCAAAAAGAGTGTAAACAGACAAGTCAAGAGAAGCTTTAAGAAAGAATGTTCAGGCCAGGCATGGTAGCTCATGCCTCTAACCCTAGCACTTTGGAAGGCTAAGACAGGAGGATCATTTGGGGCCAGGAGTTCAAGACTAGCCTGAGCAATACACAGCAAGACCCCATCTCTACATTTAAAAAAAAAAAAAAATTAGCCAGGCATGATGATACATGCCTTATAGTCCCAGCTACTTGAGAAGCAAAGCCAGGAGTATCGTTTGAACCCAGGAGCTGGAGGTTACAGTGAGCTATGAGCATGCCACTATACTCCAGCATGGGCAAAAGAGGGAGACTGTCTATAAAAATAAATAAGAAAATAAAATTTTTTAAAAATGAAAAAATGAAAGAATGTTCAACAGTGCTGGCAAACATGATGAAAGATAGAAATTAGAAAGCAAAGTTGGAATTGGAAGATGAGGAAGTTATTAGTGACCTTATTAAAGGTAGCCTCAAAAGCCAGATTATAATAGTTGAAGGAGTAAAAAGGAAGTAGGGAAGTCAAGGAAATATGAGAAATGATTTCTAAATTTGCTACAAAAGGAAATAAGATAGTCACTAGAGAGAAAAATAGGGTGTAAGAGTAAATACGGGGTTTTTCCATTTGTTTCATTTCATTTCTTTGGAGAGGATGAACCAGGGAGGCAGAGTTCTGCAACCATCACTATTGTCTAATTTCAGAACATTTCATCACCTGAAAAGGAAAATCCATATGCATTAGCACCCCCCTCTCCCATTGCCCCAAGCCGCTGGCAACCACTTATTTGTTTCTATGGATGTTTATTCTGGACACTTCCCATAAACGAGATCCCAAGGTAAGTGGTCTTTTATGTCTGGGTTTCTTTCATTTGGCATATTTTCAAGGTTCACCCATGTTGCCGCATGTGTTAGAATTTTATTCCTTAAGGCCAAATAATAGTCCACTGTATGGATATATCACATTTTGTTTATCCATTCATCAGGTGATGGACATTGGGTTTTTTCCACCTTTTAGCTATTATGAATAACACTGCTATGACATTCATTTATAGGATTTTGCGTAGATATATGTTGTCATTTCTCTTAGGTATATATCCCGGAGTAGAATTATCGGGCCACACAGTAACTTTATGTTTACCTTTTTGAGGAACTGCCAAATTATTTTTCAAAGCAGCTGCATCATTTTACATTCTCACTAGCAATGTATGAGGGTTCTAGTTTCTTCACATCCTCACTAACATTTGTCATTGTCCATCTTTTTAGTACAGCCATTATAGTAGGTGTTAAGTATTATCTTATTATAGTTGTGATTTGCATTTCCCTAATGACTAATGATGGTATGAGCATCTTTTCATGTGCTTATTGGCCATTTGTGTATTTTCTTTGGAAAAATCTAATCAAATTGACCATTCTATTGTTATGTCATTTTATTTTTGTGTTCTAATAGTTCTTTACATATTCTGAATATTGGGTCCTTAATGGATAAATGATTTACAAATATTTCCTCTCATTCTGTGACTATCTTTTCACTTTCTTGACATATCCTTTGAAGCACAGAAGTTTTTGATTTTGACTCCAATATATCTCTTTTCTTTGGTTATGCTTCTGGTGTCACATCTAAAACTTGTCTAATCCTAGGTCATGAATATACATGCCTGTATTTTCTTCTAAGAGTTTTTAACTCTTACATTTAGTTCTTCAACTGATTTTGATCTGATTTCTATATTTGGTACCAGGTAGGGGTTCAATTTAATTCTCTTGCGTGTGAATATTCAGTCATCCCAGTACTGTTTTGTTGAGAAATTTTTTCTTTTCTTATTAAACTGTCTTGACTCCCTTTTCAAAAATCAACTGACCATAAATGGATGGGTTTATTTCTGGACTCTGAGTTCTATTGCACTGAGCTATATAACTATCTTTATGCAGTACAGTACTGTTTTGGTTTGTATTCTTTTAATCCCATAGTAGAGTGTACAGAGCAATGGGCTTGAAGTAAAAAGGAAAAAAGCAATGAATACATTCTAGCTGTGCCTCTTATGTGAGAATCAGCCTTACGGCTCATTTTCCTCACTCCCACAGAGTAGAGAATTAAGTGAGATGTGCAATTATCCTTTAAACAATACAAAGTTAACTTTATAAATATTTTCTTAATGATTAAGCTCAGCCTCATACATTATTTTGACAGTCAGGAATAAAAGAAAGTAACATCATAAGAATTTTTCATAATATGTTTCTATGAAACAGTCCCTAGCATCTAGTAGGCCCTCAATAGATATTTATAGAATGAAATGAAGCATTTTTCAATTGTTTTGTATTTTTTTAATTCATTTTCTAGGACTGTTAAGATTATGAGGAAATAATTTGCAAATTTAAAAGCATCCTATTTCAGGTTCTTTCTGTAGCAATTATTTCCTTAAAAAAAAAGATAAAGTAAATTTCCCTTAGGCTATTTCTATATTATCCAATATAAACACTGAATAAGGTTCTCCTTATATTTAATAATGAAAGAAAAAAATCAGAAATTATTAAAGGCAAGGTGAATTCTATAAAATTTAATAACAACCTGATTATTTATCAGTAGTTCCTATAGTTACACCCTACAGTTACAAAAAAAAAAAAAAAAACACTTTTTTTCAGTTCTAGTAGTTTAAGGTCAATATTTGTTCAGAGTAAAGAGCAATTTCTCGGCAACCAGCAACATGGAAAT
This sequence comes from Mirza zaza, assembly GCA_008750895.1. Taxonomy (NCBI): domain Eukaryota; kingdom Metazoa; phylum Chordata; class Mammalia; order Primates; family Cheirogaleidae; genus Mirza; species Mirza zaza. Next base: position 98,042 of record VSMD01132635.1, on the reverse strand, counting down.
ACTTTCTTTAAACAAAGTTTTACTCCAACTAATTGCAAAGGTAAAGTCTTTCTAATTTTTTAAAAACTTTATTGAATTTTTAAAAACTATATTACCAAATGTAAAATTCATCCATTTTAAGTGCCCAACTCAATAATTTTTAGTAAATGTACAGAATTGTACAGCCATCACCACCATGCAGTTTTAGAACATTTCCAACACCCTAAAAAGATCTCTTGTGCCATTTGCAGTCAGTCCCTCAACTACCTCCACGTAACCACTGATCTACTTTAGGGATGGTCTATATAAATGGAATCACACAGTATGTGGCCTTTTGCATGTATTATGTTTTTGAGGTTCATCCATTGTGCAGCATTTAAGCAATTCATTCTTTTTTATTTCTAAATAGTATTCCAAGTTTCTTTATGTCTGGTATAATTCAACTCACAAACAACTATGTCCTCTTGTATATGGAGGCAAAAATAGGTGAGGTAACAAAAATATCAACATATTTCCAGTATCTCTCTAAAATGCAAATCTGACCACTTTCTCCTCTACTAAAATTTCTTCAGTGGTTCCCTCATCAACCTATAAGCCAAAGAAGTCCAAGCTCTCTGGCAGAGCACATAAGATAAGCCATGCCAGTCTGTCCGGTCTTATTTCCAGCTGCATTTTTCTTGAACACTTTCCCAACTATTAATGCTGAAGTATGTAACATTTCCCCAAACTCTCTTTCATCACCTTTATGCCTTTGTACCCACCTACCTCACAAACTTGAGTTAATCTTTCAAAATCCAACTTAAGACATTTTCCAGAGCCAGCTCCTTCATCACTCTTTCAACTGTAACATTTTACCAGCTTGTGCTTTAATCATTTTACTTCTTACATCATGTCATTACTTTACCTATCTCTCTTACCAAACACACGACCCAGCAACTAACCTTGTGTCTGAACTTCATTGCTATTCAATAAGCATCTGTTAAATTAAACTGATTACATTCTGACTACTAGTGTTCTGCCTATTTCATTAAGGAAGATCAATTGCATGGATTAAGTCCACACTGAAACTGATGTGACTGGGACCTAACAGAAGTAGCATGACACAACTCCAAGGTCTAGGGGCAGTGGTCTACAAAACAGGGTATACTCTAGCAGTCAGCAAATCATAGCCCACCAGCCAAATCCAGTCCACAGCCTACTTTTTAAAATAAAATTTTATTGAGTACAGTTATACTTATTCATTTAACTTATTGTCTATGGGCTGCTTTTTGCCCTCCAACAGCAGAGCTGAGTATTCCAATAGCGACATATAGTCTCTAAAAGCCTAAAATGTTCACTATCCAGCCCTTTAAAGAAAAAGTTTGCCAGCCCCTGGTATAAATCATAATCCATGTTACACAGGAAGAAAATAACAGAACTTGCTTTGTATAAGTTCATCTCATCTTTTTAAACTTCTATTTTTGTATATGTATTCAAATAAAATAACATGAATACAGTAGTAATATATATATATAATATCTAAATTTAAAAATGTATATATATTGGGGATGGTAAATGCCCCATATTATATTTTTACTAATATAGGTGGCTCAATTAAAAAAACACAGTTAAGTGTTAGGACAAGCTTTAGGTTTGCTCAATTTAATTAAATTTAGCAATCAAGGTTATTAGCAATCAAAGTTATTCCCATTAACAACTAGTTCTGTAAGTACTTCAAATCAGAGAAAGAGGCCTAGAATTAAACTTTTTCCAAACTAAAATGCTCAGAACATCTCTAAAGATTCTTTTTATGGTGCAAAAAATGTATTCAAAGGATACAGGTAGTACTAATATCCTTCAAGTTGAACGCAATAAAATATGAGCTATATGAATCCAAACCACTTCGAAGGTGGCTATGTCTTTTAAAAAGTTTATTATGTCAGACAAATCAAATGCAAACCTCCTTCCAACCCCTAAAGCTCAAATGCCTGATAAATAATTGGCATATAATAAATATACAAACTAAGAGAATACCTTGCTAACTAAATTTTTTTTTTAAATCTATCTGTACTTAACAACTTAATGCAATTTTATGACCAAAGTGTTCCTTCGTTATGACAGCAAGGCAGGCTATTTCTGTTCAAGACAACAGATACTAATCTAAGGCTCTGAAGAGCCCAGGTAATACAAAATTCTTCTCTTTATAGATTTTAAGCTTAGAAAAGGTGGTTTCTAGTAACTCAAAAGTTGGGGTCTGATGGATCATCATCAACAAATTTATAAGCTCAAGGTTAATTTAACAATTGAACCTCGATTTATGAGATTAGAGTTGTCATTCTATGTTGAATCAGATTCTCCAACAAATAGTCACAGCCCCCAGAGAGAACTACACTCTACTCTGCTCACCTTTAAGGCTTTTTCTGAGGCCTTCCGAGATGACTAGTATCAGACTTTTGAGGAAGGCTAGCCATTAGACAAGGCTTTTCCCCACGATCTGACTGCTTGAAGTGACATCCAGGATCAGGTCGATCCTGTATCCAGGAATCATGACCCTCCCTGAGGCACCAGTCATCATGAGACAGTCAGTGCACTTTGGCACTTCTTGAAAACCACTGGGCTGCTCCTTTAGCTGAAAGGAAAAAAAACATCAAAACCACAACAAACAAAACAAAGGGGAAAAATCAGTAATTCAATCTGAAAAGACAGAGCGTGGGGAAAAATATACCAAAATAGCCTTGTCTAGATCAAAATGCAGCCTTGCCTTGATGTAACGCCCATAGTTTCAATCATTTTAGTGACTGTACAAAGTTTATTCCGAATATATAAATCTAAAAGATTTAAAACCTACTGTATTACATCTGAAAATAACAACTGAAAGGGGAAGTTAAATAAAATGACGATGGGAATACAGCTAAATAAGTATAATCGGAGTATTTATGAATGACTAGCAATTGAAAGCTTGTGAGTATACCCTATCAGGAGACCAAATGCTCAATGTCTTTATTCCCTCAAACTATAATCTGACATGGAGAGGCATGAAATACCAAAACAGGCCAAGTTTAACAGAAAACTGCCAATGGCCATATAAAGCCAATCTACTAGTATTCTTACACTAAAAGTTAGGCTTCCATCCTTTTTAACTGGCTTTACACTAGTAAAAGGTGTACCCTATCGACATACAATGCTCTTGACCATACATTCTGTTGAATTTCAATGTTAAAGCTTGCTTGAAATAAGCAATTTTAAATGTTCGTATCATTATGTCCTTAAATTTTAAAAAAAACATAAAAAGCTGATAAATAAATAATACAATGATTTAAGGCTTTAAAATAAACATCTGCTTCAAAATAAAAATTTTAACCATCAAAATCCAGAGATAAAATTTTGCTTATTTCAGGCCAGGCACAGTGGCTCACGCCTGTAATCCCAGCTATCCATGAGGCCAAGGCAGGAGGATTGCTTAAGCCTAGTAGATTGAGACCAACCCAGCCAACACAGCAAAACCCCATCTCTACAAAAAAATAAAATAAAAGGCCAAAAATTAGCCAAGCATGGTGGTGTGTGCTTCTTTTCTCATCTACTCAGGAGGCTAAGGCAAGAGGATTACTTGAGCCCAGGAGTTTGAGTCTACAGTGAGCTATAATCATATTACCATACTCCAGCCTGGGCGACAGAACATGACCCTAGCTCAAAAAAAACCTGCTCATTTCTGTTTTCAAACACAAAATATTTTCCTAAGACGTAATAATAAAAGGCAAGAAAAAGTCTTTAAACTAATTGTTTTAAAAGTGGGACCATGACTCCTTTAAAACATTCTTACCCTAAAGGTTATGATACTTTGTCTATCAATTATTTTGCCTTTCCTTCTCCTACTTTATCCTGTATCACCCATACCTCAGTTTAAGACTACCAAAACCCACATAGATGCCCAAGTTGAAAACCTGAAAACAATACTAAACTAGTGTATCTTTACTTGTTTGAGAATATGATTAAAGCTCTGGCTCTCTCTCCCCAGAAAAATGTGCATGCATAGTTGTACAATGCTTAGATATGATTTCAGGGAATTCACTAAATCCTCTGAAGTCCAAGCATGAACCCCAAGTTCAGAATCCCTGACCATATACTCTGCTTTTTTTCTCTTACCTTACATATGATCTTTGAAAACCTGCCAAGCATACCTATCAAACCTTCCTGTCCAGGACTAGCTTAGTTTTGGCACTCCCCATGTTTTTCCTGGGTTGTTACAAGTAGTTTACTAATTCTTCCCATCTTACCATCCATCCTTCAATCCATCTTCTTTCACCTTGCCTGCAGGGAGTAACCTTACTAAAATTCAAATCTGATCATGTGACTCACCTGCTTAAAATCTTCAATACCTCCCCTGCAAATGTTAACAGAATGAGGTCCTAAAACTCTTTAGCGTTATATCATTTGTCCTCTACCTATATTCTACTCCTCCTACCCATTCTTTCCATACTCCAGTCATACAATTTATAATATCCTTATCCACTGTTTTTATGTCCTCATACTCTCACATACTGTTCCCTCTTCCTGAAATGTCATGGCTCAATTCCTTACTCTTCCCTCAAAACTTATGTCCTTTCTTTACGCTCTCTCAGAACCTTCTGTTTATTTCTGCCATGAGATTTATCTTAATGTATTACAAATGCTTATTTACTTGCCTGTTTTCAAAGACAATACGTTTTCTAGGGCAAGAGCCTTGCTTAAATCCATCTGTGTGTCCCCAGTACCTAGAACATAAATACAGAACTAAATATAAATGTATGGAGCTGCCACTATTTTTGTACATAGCCAAAGTTACTATGTATCACAGGAAAACTGTTGAGGAATTAATCCAAAACACACTCTTAACAATTCAAAATCTAAAGAATTCATTCTGGAAGGGTATTTTAGCAGTAACTCTCTAGAAAATTAAGTGTAACTACCACCAATTCTTTATAAATTGCCTTTATCTGAGTCAGGTATATATATATTTTAAATGATGCCAGTTTACAGACATCCAATACAGGAATTATAGCCTAGTAAAGATATCAGAATTCTAGGTAGGTAATCCTCTGGATAAAAACTCCTAAGCCAGCAAATACTTGGCAGATAATATAAATTAACTACTCATCTCTTCTTAGCCTCTCTTCTCCTCTACACCATCTCATACTTGGGGTCCAAGAACAGTCCCCCTCAATACAGCACATTTTAAGCAGTAACTGCATACTGACTGCAGTCAGCACAGAAGTTAATTTTTCAAGGTAATTCAATAATCTATTCTAAACTATATCAAACAGATTAGGAATTATTCTACTAAAAATATTCACAGAAGGTTAATTCCATATTCCTTGGAAACCTATCCCCAAGTTTAACAATTCTAAAGGTCAAGAATTAATTATTTTTATTTCAAACAAAATACTTTTTGCTGGCCTTGTAAGTCAAAAACATTTCTAACCTATTTTGTCTAAGTTATTCATTTTCACATGCTTTTTGTGTAGTTTTTTAAAACAATTGCAGTTACTATGTTCCAAAACTATGTTTTCCAAATTTGATTATACATCAGCATCAACTAGGGCATTTTAAAAAATACAGATTCCCAGGTCCCTAGCCAGATCAACTGAAACAAAATTTCCAGAATTAGAGCCAAGGCATATATATTTTATAAAGCACACTAGGTGATTCTGATGCAGCCATTTCAAAGCAACTATTCTAATTATCACAGTAGTTTCTATATGGAAGAGCTAGAATCAGATAGTAATAGAAACATCTCTAAATGAAATTTTCCTTACATGTGTACAGTCAGTCTCTTATTGCTTATTGGTTCTGACAAGCTAATAAACGTGGGGTGAAATGTCTTCACCCTCTGAATAGAAACTATTTTGATGTATCTTACCACAGAATTCTAGATAATAGATTTGTTACTGTAGCCACACATCTTCATCAGAACAATCAACCAGCATTTCTTTGTAATTACTCTATTGTTGTATTTGTCTAGAAGTATTTCTTAAAAGTGTTTCTTACCACATGACCTTGTAAAAAGGCATATTCAGTAAGAGTATTACAAATGTGAATTGCTGAATTCACCATAGATATTAAATTGAAATATTTCATCAACTCCTTTAAATTATGTATTTTATTATAAATATATTTTCATTATACTAATAATTACAGATACATACATCACTATAGCATACAAGCAATAATAAATCCAGGGGTTGCAAGAATAGAGCCAAAAATATGGGTAGAAAAAGAAGATGCAAATGATCTGCATCCAATGAATTCTTATTAAATGTTCTTGGAAAGCAGAACTGACAGAGACTAACATATACAGTAATGTTATACTTATGTTTAAAACATTTGAATCACAAATCAGAAAGACACAAGCTTATCTTGAGATTGCTACTAAGTCCTCAGTAACATCAGTATTAAGAGGCTACTACAGGAAAAACAAGAAAACTCAGAAACATATCTATACACAGATAAAATGTTTGATAATCAAACATACTACTGTGGCATCCCTCAAGATTCCTTATAAGTCTTTTTTAAAAAGAAAAGGCTAAAGAAAAAAGAGAGAGAGAAGGCTCCCCAAAATTCTAAGTGTCCTCAAAAAAAAAAGGAAATTATTTTAAATATGTGTTAAAAAGTCTTTACCTACACAATTAAAGCCGAGTTTTGACAGCTGTTGGCACATATTTTTAGCAATTTTAGTGAATAAAAACATTTTATAGGGGGAAGGGGGAACTGTGGCTTCTGAATCATCTCAGATACTAGGAACAGATCTCAAAAAATCCTGGACTGTCTTTTAATCATTAAGAATTAGAAGCAAGCCATAATTATAGATCCTTACCAGTTATGGTAAAACCATTTACACTGCCTAGAATAATCCCTATCTCAAACACTGATGGACTTTTGCATCAACTTTTGAGAACTGACAAGTGTGAATATAAGACCTCAACCTATAGTCATTTGAATATATAGCTGATGTTACTCTGACATTCTCTTTCTATAAACACATGCCCTTACTGAACATCTGCCCTAAGAAGTTATAAAAGTAGGTGTCCCAGTTGGTCTTAGAAAAGCTGAGACAGCTAGTAAAAGAAAGCAAAACTCTTGAATGTCAAAAACCACAGGATTATTTTGACTGCAAATATCTTCTCCAAAATGTTAGCTTCCAGGACAATCATAACAATAACAAAGAGAAGCAGAAGAACTCTTAGGCATATAGAAATCTCAAAATTTGAAAGATAATACTACTATTAGCACTTGCAAGGAAGAGAAAAACAACTGTTACACTATCCTGGAATGTCATTCATCACTAAGAAGGTACTGGCAGGATTCCTTCTGGGCTCCCTTATTGAGCAATATAGTTAGCCACATGTTCCTGGAATCATAGTACAGAATAGTTTTTGATTGCAAAACAGTACTAGAGAGGATCTTTGCAGAAGATAAAATTCAGGAAAAATCTTTTTCAGTAACTCTAATTATAATTTGTTGATTCTGCCAAAACATTTGATACATCAGGAATATAACATGATAAATGGAACTATGAGTATTTAGCCACAGGTATGTTTATCAACATCAAAGATAACTACTATGAGGTTAAGCAATACAGTTTTCTTGTGTGTCAGAATTTCAAAGTCATATCTGACTCACTCCCCATAACTCAAAATATTACAAATTAACTGAAAATATTGCAGACAACCAATTTTATCAAATAGCTGCATTTTTAAAAAAGGCAAAAAATATACACATACAATTCAATTCAAGCAGTCATCAAAAGTCCTAGACAGAGTTATCCAAACATACTACACTCATGATACCTCAGACAATGGCCTGGACTTTTATTAAGTAAGGCCAAAGAAGATAATTAAAGACATGAACTAATGTAAAATGATCATATACAGCTCAAGATTTTCACCAATAATATAGCCACCATTACTCTTCTCTCCTACTCATAACACATCACTAAGTGATGAGCTGATGACATGATACTCCTATATTCTTCTGACAAACAAGTTATAAGAAATAGGGTCATTTGTACATACTTAGCCAGGTCAATAGACAATATGGCACCAAGTGTTTCCATGAACTATTTTCTGGACTCAAAACAACTTTATACTGGCTTCTTTATAAACTTCACAGATATAAACTATGAGCCACACCCTACATCAAATCATCCATAAGATCCTTGAATTTAGTCATCCAAAAATGAAATTATACCATAAAAATTCACATTATAAGATTTGACATGTGCCCAAGTAATATTAACCCTTACTCCTCCTTCAGTGCTTCTATACGCTTAGTATGTATCTCTATTTTATCACCCATGAAACCATTTAATAGGCAATCTCCCCCATAAGACTGACTTAAGAACCAGAAATCCATCCTTGTTCATCTTTGTTATCCTCACTGTCTAGAAATGTTCTGATCATAATAGTCACTCATGGAACACTGAATGAATGAGAACAAAATACCTATGTTATATTTGAACAGAAAGCTGAAATAGACAAACAAGAAATCAGGTAAATCGAGGTAAATTTTAACAATACACAAAACCAGAATCAAACAAAAAGGCAGTAAGTGTAACAGGAAAAAGCACTGGTCTGTAGGGGCTGGGATGTCTTTGGAATCTAAATCGATTCTAGTCTAGATGTTGGCAAAAACAAATGCTATAATCTAATCACTTTGCCTCCCTAGATCTCAATTTCCTCATTTTTTTAAAAAAAGATAAGACCCAATGAGCTCTGTATTTCCTCATATGCTATAAGGATGATCTTAAAGCAGCAAGAACACTTACTTCTGAAAAATAGCATTAACAGAACAGATATAATATACCATATCTTAGAAACATGACTCTTAAGCAAAGGATATCATACAGGTAGAACACGCAACTCCATAAGTAGTAACAGGTCATGCAACAGCAGCCACAGCCAACCAAGAATCATATACACACATTCCTAATGTGGAAATTACTGACACATTTACTCATTTAATAAATCTAAAAAATAATCAAGTTTTGCCAAAGGCAAAGGTTAGGATATTTGAAGAGAGATATAAAGGCAAAATTCTGTTTATTATTTCCTAGTAGGAACTACAATATAGAATATCTAGCATGCATGCACATGCACACATTCATACACACAAGAACAATACAAAAGGCATCTTTATGGCATAGAAAAAGGTTCCTTAAAATGAATCATAATTTAAATATGCGAGCTAGAATATTTCACAATATTTCAGCAAAAATTAATCTGGAATACATTTCCTCTCTACCCCAACAAGATGAATCTTGTTGAGACAGTAAGAACAAAACATAAAGGAGATCAAAGACATTCCTCAACTTGAATACTGAAACAACTCACAGGTCTATGTTCCAACTTTACAATCAAAATAAAACCTTTGCCTTAAAACAAATGAACCTTCCACCTCAGATAAGCAGCAGCAACAGTAATAAATTTTGAACTTCACTACCAGATTCAACATAATAATGTCTATATCAATTTTTTTAAAATACAAGCTCTGTTGTCAGTACTATGCTAACCTAAGTATTGTAGAAAATAAAAGGAAACTACAAGGTAAGATCCCTGCCACCAGGAAAATCTTCCCAATATTACTAGCAAAGTAGTTTAAGGTTACTGTAAACACATAGCCATATTTCCCAAGGAAGGATCTAAAAAGAAAGGTGAGCAGTTCCAATATCCAATATCATGTACCTATTTCAAAATATTTTTAAACTAGAAGAGGTCCCCACAAAACAAATTTTACAAACAAAAACAGATCCAGATATATGGGAACAAAATATATTGCATCCCAAAGGACATTTCTACAAAGGCAGTAGACAGAGCACCTTGAATGGATAATTTCACATATAGAAATATTTCACAATAGAAAACAAATATAACTTTTCAACCAAAATCATTAGAAATAAAAATAAAACAAACAAAAGACTTCTAGTTTATACAAAATAAATGTGAATGAAGATATCAATTATTATAGGCCCTATCAGTAGGGAAACATCAATTTGAGAGTTTCAAATTTTAAAGTGTCATTTATTGCTTATTTATGTATATAACCAATGCCTACCTATTCCTGATCACAGCAAGAACATAATTGGTATACGTGTCACAGGTCAACTAATTATAGATTATAATCTACCTAAATTTTTCAGTTCTATCTTCATGAATTATAACCTAAATCCCCTTTAATATCAACCGCTCAAAACAAAACAATTCTAGCTCTCTTCCCCCAAATCAAGATCATGCAATCTAAATTTTTTACTGGTTCCAAAGTTTCATGGTACAACAATACAATGTACCTTTCTTTAAGCCTATCAAGTACTTTCATATACATTATTTCATTTCAAACTTCCAACAACCCTATAAAGTGAGGCAAGTAATATTTTCTTCATTTCATGGATATCAAGGATAGAGATTTAGGGAAATCAAGTCACTGGTACAAAGTTCACTGCTAGAAGTAAGTGAACCAAAACTAGAACCCACATGTCCTAACTCCATGCCCAATTTATATTCCACATTATCACACAAAAGAAAGTAATTCTAAAAGTTACTGAACTTAAAATCTATACTTTTCTTGCTTAATAAAGCCCTTATAAATACCATAGGAACTAAAATGAAGATTCTAAAGCAAATGCAAACAATAAAGAGAATAGTCTAAATATCACCTTTTTATAGTAGCATATGTTAAAAAACAAATATAATGTTCAAGAGCAATTCAAATGCTATAGTAAAAATACCTTAAATTTTGGCTGGGCGCAGTGGCTCACGCCTGTCATCCCAGCACTCTGGGAGGCCGAGGCGGGAGGATCACTCAAGGTCAGGAGTTCGAGACCAGCCTGAACAAGAGCAAGACCCATCTCTACTAAGAATAGAAAGAAATTAATTGGCCAACTAAAAACTTATAGAAAAAATTAGCCAGGCATCGTGGCACATGCCTGTAGTCCCAGCTATTCGGGAGGCTGAGGCAGAAGGATTGCTTGAGCCCAGGAGTCTGAGGTTGCTGTGAGCTAGGCTGATGCCACCGCACTCTAGCCCGGGCAACAGAATGAGACTCTGTCTCATAAAAAAAAAAAAAAACTTAAATTTTTAAAAAATAATGTATTCACTCTACCATACCACACACAGTAACTCTGCATAATCCACGTTGGTAGAGAATAGAGGAGGTTAGTTATAAATTTGTTATATGGTACCTGACTTAAAAATGTCCAAAAACCTTCACTTTTTCTAGTCTTAACCTCCTCTTGGCTTTGCTGTCCTCTAGCCTAGGAGTCTCCAGTGGAGTGCAAACAACAATCCACTAAAATATGGGGAGAAATTATTAGAATGCTGTTTCCATTTTTTTAAACCTAAAAAAAATTCATTTTACTAATATTTATGATAGACTGACATTGTCATCCTCACATAATTCATAAATACACATATAATTGAGGTTCAGAGTATGGTCAAAGATTTTTCACAGAAGGGATTTCTATTCAAGAAAATATTCAGACCACTGCTATCAACAACAAAGGCAGGCCCTCGGAAACACCTAGATGATTCTAAGACTGCAGCAAATAATAAAAGAGAGAACCTATTGTAGGTGTTCAATATTCTACAGATAAAGATTTTCTATAAACTGGCTCAAGTCTGAGAGAGAGAAAAAAAAAGGTTTTCCAACTGCATTTGCATAACCCATGTGATATAAGCACAACTTACCTCATCCTGGACTCCACTGGTGGTAGTCAACTTGCTCCCATCAGTAATTGTAATAATTATTGCTGGCTCCAAGAAAAAAGGATTTCTTCCCTAAAGTAAAAAAAACATATTGATCATATTAAGGTTGAGACTTTGGCTTAATTTTTTGAGTAAAAGTCAATTATCAGAACAGAGTTCACATAATCCACTTTTCTTATTAATATGTTTTACATACATAATATATATCTATTTGTACATTTTTAAAAAGGATTCAGAAAGACACAAACTAAACAGTGGTTAACACTGAAAAAAATCAGAGTAGGCAGAGAAAAAGGTAAAATTTTCACTTCTTTAGACATGTCTGTATTGTTTTAATTTTTACAATCAGAATTTATATTTACGTAAAAAAAGTATTTAATTTCTTAAAAAGGACTAAGTAGTTCAGTTCTAATAATTTAACTTTTTTAGATATTATAAATTACAATAATAAAAAGAACTGCATTTCCTGAAAGATTTTCTTAAAGAGGAAGACAACACAGTTATGGGAACGTTACCATCATCTATGCATGTAACCAAAATGTCTAAACTAACGTGTAGGTATATGGTTTGAAGTACTGTAAGAGGTAGTTCCTCAGAAATATTAAGGCTACTCTAAGCTAAGCAAAATTTAACAATAATCCAGGATGAAAAGTTAAAATTAAGGATGGTTACCTAAAGAAAAATGCTTGGAGAAAGGAATACAAAAACACTAGCAGGGATAATGAACACAGTGGCACAAGGCTTTCAAATGCTCTAAATAAAAGGCAAAATAACTTCCCCTCAAATCTCTGGCCAACCCATTCTATCAATACTATGATAAGTTCTAGGTGACATTATTTGGTGAGGAACTCAAATGTAAGCATGCCTTTTACATATAAATGGCACTCATTTGAGATATTAAGCACACTCCGTATAACTCTCTAAGACGAAACTAAGACGAAAGTGCAGAAGTTTCAAGAGAATAAACCCTGTGCTTGAAATCGAAGGTATCAAATTTTCTGCTACTAATGGCAGCAAATTTTCTTGTACTAATGGGTAGCAATTTTCTGCTACTAATGGTAGCAAGAAGTTTTGTTGGATATGCTATAGAACAATGTATCACAAATTTTAATGTGCATATGAATCACTTGGAGTTCTTGAAAAAAATGCAGCTTCTGATTCAGTAGGTCTGCGATGGAGACTAAGGGCCTGCTTTTCTTTTTTTTTTTTTTTTTTTTTGAGACAGTCTCACTCTGTTGCCCTGGTCAGAGTGCCTTGGAGTCAGCCTAGCTCACAGCAACCTGCATGCAACTCCTGAGCTCAAAGGATTCTCCTGCCTCAGCCTCTCAACCAGCTGGGACTACAGGCATGCACCACCATGCCTGGCTAATTTTTTCTATTTATAGTAGAGACGGGGTCTTGCTCTTGCTCAGGCCGGTCTCAAACTCCTGTGCTCAAGCAATCCTCCCACCTCAGCCTCCCAGAGTGCTAGGATTACAGGTGTGAGCCACTGTGCCCGGGCTAAGAGCCTGCATTTCTAAAAAGACAGCAGGCTAGGAGATGCTGATTTCCACACTTAGAAAAACAAGAGTATAGAAGGGTTATATGTATATAATATTCTATGGTTCTATATAACCTTTCCTTTACATTTACATAACTTTCAAATCCTAGTATATTACAATATATACTCAATATTTGTTACATGAATTTATAGTTACAGTAATTATGTGATAACCTAATCATCATAAAGTTGGGAGGAAGACCTCAAATGTCTTGATCAAGTCATACAATTTGTAACTGGCATGTGTACTTTTCTAATTGGTGCCCAAGAAAAAAATGCTTCCAGAAGGACAGAGCTTCCTCTGGTTAAATAAAAACTTAAAATATGCTGGATATAACTTCTAGAAGATGCTCAATTCATAGCAGCATTAATATGTCACAGGAGTCTTGCAGGAAGAAAACATCAATTAATTTACCCTTCTTTCCTCCTCTACAACATTCATGTTAAAAAGGAACACATGTGGGGAAACATTACATTATATTGCCTCTTACACCATTCACACTCAAAATGAATAATAAATTCTAATAATGCAACTCTTCTCAAGAAAAGTTCAATCCTACCTCTTAGTTTTGATTGTTTCCCTCAAGTAGAATGAGAATGCTTTTCCCTTCCTCTATTCACAACCTATCCAACTCCTCCCTCTCATTCTTTAAGGCCCAATTTAAGTCAATTCTTATTAAATAAAATAAGAAGATAAATGTTTCTTCAAATAAATCTGGATTGAGTGGTTTCATGGAGCACATTTTGAATATCACTTCCCTATATAGCATTTATCCTCTCCTTTTCAAATAATTTTTAATTTAAATATAAGGTTAAATATACATTACCTTGCACAACAATGTGAATATATACTAACATTGCTGAACTATATGCACTTAAAAATGATAAAGACAGTAAATTTTATGTTTTTTACAATTATTTAAAAATATACTATCTTGTTTGTTACTGCTTCATGTGTTTAAATACACAGAAGGCAAGGAGCATATCTTACTTCTTCCATACCACTAAGTACTGAGCACATTTGAACACTTAAAATATTCATTGATTCACTGATTATAGCTTAATACAAACCTGTCCAAGTTCACAGAATCTTTTAGAATCACTCAAGCTACAACAAGCTTCAGAAAGTACAGATATATGTTACCTTTACCTCAATATAAATGAGTATTCCCCAAACTTAAGACATAACTCATGAATTTGCTGGGTTACAAGGGTATAAAAAGAAGCACTACCTCCCTCCTATGTCTGTCCAAACATCCACTATATACTCATTCACGTTAATCATTCAAACATTTATTGAGTGGCTACTATACATCAGGCATAGTGTTACATACATGATACATAATCTCTGCTTTTATACATAACATGTACACATAAAAATTACTCTCCTCTCTTTCTTGGTCTCTGCCAATAGCATTTCAGCTCAAAAACTGGCAAAGGAAGATAAAGCCAAAATGTCCTATTATCTTCAAAAACTGTTGTATCTTGCTTCTACCTTTAAGCTAAAACTATTTTTATTGACTTGCTGCCTTTCAAAACCAAATCAGCAAAGCTCTGAAAGCCACCCCAGCACAGATCAAATACTTATAGTAGGGTCTTTTGTATCACTTCTACATTTTAACATAAGTCAAAGTCAGATTTTTCTGACGAAAAGTCTGACACCCAAACATTCTTATTCTATACAAGCATACTGAGAATTAACTTTCAGAGGCCAAAAAATTAGTCATATTTGTAATTAATAACAGTCTACTGTGTATCAGACTCTTATAGATGATGGTGCCCACCCAAAACTGAATACAAGAGTCTCACTCTGTTGCCTGGGCTAGAGTGCCATGGCGTCAGCCTAGCTCACAGCAACCTCAAACTCCTGGGTTCAAGGGATCCTACTGCCTCAGCCTCTCGAGTAGTTGGGACTACAGGCATGCGCCCCCATGCTCGGCTGATTTTTTTTCTCCTCTCTCTCTCTCTCTATATATATATTAGTTGGCCATTAATTTCTTTCTATTTATAGTAGAGACGGGGGTCTCACTCTTGCTCAGGCTGGTTTCGAACTCCTGACCTTGAGCAATCCGCCCACCTCAGCCTCCCAGAGTGCTAGGATTACAGGCGAATACACACTTTTTTAAGGCGCATATCTAAAACAAATCAAGTTCAAATGTATTAAAACTTATCAGAAAGTCTGAATTATTAGATTTATTTAAGCAAACACTAAAATCAAAGTTACTTTTTCCTAGACAACAAAACAAAGCTTTTAGTTGAAACTTTTACTAGTCTCATAATATACAAAATACTCTCTACAAAGCCCATGCCTGAAATTACTATAACCAGGCTCTTGATGATAACAGTAAGACACATATTATTTCACTTGATCCTATAAAAAAAGTTGGGTGAGGTACAATATTTACGGAGATTAAATTATATAACTCTAACTGGCCTGGCTGGTAAATAACAAAGACAGAATCTTAATAAGATGTTCCAACTCTAAATCACACTGTCTTTCTGCAGCATCTGGAGGTCCTATTAGTAGCTGCTAAGTTCTCTTGGACACAATTCCATACCAATCTGGATTGTGCCATATTCACCCAACAATGAATGGTGTTATAATCAGGTTATTTTATTTTGTCTTTAATACATTCTATCTGCAGTAAAATTAACTTTAGTAGGACCATTCCTTTATTTGAATTGCTATTATTCTGTGATTCCTTACCCATCTATTTGTTTATGTATAATACCTTCCCCCATCACAAACACATTGAAATAAAACACTGTATAGCAATGTTCACTTTTAAAATATATGTAACTTAAGCCAGCTTTCAGAGTATATATATGAACATAAGATAAAATAATACATCCTTCTGACTTTAAAGTTTGAAAAAGTCAGATTTTCTATTAAAAATGAGAATAACAATGTTTGACACATTAACTGCCACATGAGTAGTATTTAACTCACACTAGTTTTGAGCCCAGGGGCCTCATGAAGCATATGTAACTCACACGTCTCTTCACCTTGGGAGCCATGTGAACTATTTCTCAAGTTGCATATAACTCATGCATAGAAAACAATAAAAAAATAACAAATTTTTCATTAAATTAAGGATTGTTTTGCTTTCAAAGTTTTTATTCTATTTTCATAATAAAACCCAGTGGTCCCAAGAAAAAAATTTTTTTTTCTGATGTGGCAGTCAATGTGTTAAATGAGGTTTTTTATTTCTACAGGAAAAAAGTATCCCTACCTCTATTATATAAATGTTTAACATGAGCAAATTTATTTAAGCATGAATTTCTAAATCACTAGCAGAAAGTGACCAGAACATGTTGCTCAATAAAGTTTTCTTATATACAGGTTTGCACTTCTCCTCCTCTGCCTTTTACAGTAAGTACACTTATTCTTGGCAGCTACATAATAAACAATTGGCATCTTTCTGTCAACATTATTGTTTACCTGGCAATTTCAAATACAATTTTAGTTGTCTGCCAGTATTATAAGATTTTTTTCATGTTTAAAAAAATAATAATTTTTACACAACCAATCAACTATTATCTCATTAGAAAAAAGAAAAAGAAAAAAAGAAAAATTATATTTTTAATAAATAAATAATAATTTAAAATTTTAACATTTCAAAAGTCTAGAGTTTATGATTTAATTACTGCAATATAATGTAACTGGCTATCTGGTACCATGCCTATGTAGCTTAATAATTCTCAAATCCTCATTTAAGATCAATTATTTTACATTTTTATTCTTAATAAGTATGTTTATAAAGACACTCAATTGAGTTAATCCATTAGGAATTTCCCTCGATATTTACCTTGGTCATAAAGTTATAAATAGCCTTTTTCATAATTATAAGGTATTAAAAAAATTAAACTCTGCTACGACAAAGGCAGCCAGTAGAGGGACTAAAAGTTTACTTTTGCCATTAAGCAGAATAAATTCACATGTTTTACTCTCAGAGCAGTGGTTCTTGACATAAAGAAATCCAGACATATCACTAGAAAATACAATACAAAGCATAATGTTCTGCCAAGAGTTTTATTTACTAATAGGAACCTTTTTGTCATTTGAAAATTTTGATTTTAATATTGGTCAAAACTCTTAAGTAAAAGGGTTTTGCCACAAAATATTATAAGTAAAAATTTTCACTTCACCTAAAATTTCCTATTACAGGTTCTCTCAACAATTGATTATCATGGCATCAAACAATTCAATTAAGGCATAAAATCTCAGTAATAAGAAAATTTAAAGACTGCACTTAAGGTAAGCAAATGTTATCCATTAAAATCTGTTTTTGCAAAGAAAATGCTTTTGAAAATCTTAAAGTTATTCTGAAAAGAAAATTCCCCCAAACATTAACTGGGATCTCAGAAGCAGAATTCTTTTCATTTTACCCAAGAAACTGTAGTAGGGGAGAAGCACAAGAATTTTACTGTACCCTTAAACAGGTCATAACTGATCTTGTGAAGCAAAAGTAAGGCAGCCCTGAGCAGTCAGTAAACATCATAGTGCTAGCTTTGGTGCAGGACCAAAAGCCCAAGTTTTCTTCCAGTGTCACCACATTCCACCATGTGTGCTAGTCCTTCAAACAATCCCACAAAAGACAGCCAAATGCCTTTCTGAGCTACAATTTTCCCATGGCATTAGGCTTCTGTTGAAGGAAAAATGTGCACCAAGGGTTAGCTCTCTGGCTCTTCTGTGATAGTGTCTTTAGTTAACCCACAGCTATCACACTAACTAGATGTTTTGCTATATGCCAGGAAAGTAATGGCCCATAGAATTCAACAAATGAGATGTTAAGATGTATATCCCTAGGACATAGCTTATCACTAATAAAAAAATTTCTAGAAATAGACTGTGCATTTTCTCAGTCTAAAACTTTTTTTTCAAGTGCACAATAGCAACAAGCAAAACTGTTAAAAGCTGGAAAGGGCTGACTTGAGAGATAAGTACTACTTTACCAAAGGTTTTCATACATATACTGGACATGTATTTCAGATGATTATCATTAAAATTTTTGTAATGGTTACTAGACAAGATGATCTCTAGGTTCCCTTTATTTACATCTCTTTAGAATCTACAAATGCAGTAAAAATATATTTTAAAAATCTGCATTATCTATCCTACTATTCCTCTACTACCATAGATAAGAGAGGTGACAAAATATGTTCATCTAAAATTAGAAACCACCTCGTAGTCATTTAGAAAATTTTTCTGGTATTTGGTTATATGAATTTGTCAAAATTCAGATTCTATAAAGCAAATGTTAAAATATAGAAACATTAATATAAATATAATATTCTTCTATTTTAAGCTTATTTTAAAAATTACATCTTAGGATTCAATTCACATCCAAAAACATTAGTCATAATACGTTAAAATTAAATAATAAAAATAAACACTGTTAAAACTATATAAACTGAAAAAAGATTCTTTTAATATATACTTTGCAAAGCAAGTCAACTAGAACAACATTCTTTAGATCAGCAGTGCTTAAAACTCAAACATGTGCATACCACAATCAGAACTTTTTTCCATGTCTGTTTATTCCCTGTATTAATATTTATATACTTAATATTTTTCTTTAAATCAGTTCCATTTTTAGCTTCAAACTACAGCAATATAATCTATGAAATCATAGTTTTTATGTTCTAATTATATTTGTCAATTCAATAATTGTCAATAATGTTAATTTTTAAAAGGTGGGGAGATTCTTTAAATTATGGTATGAATACACAAATGGTTAATTACACATTCCAAAGAAAATATAATTATTTAAGTCAATAAAAACTTGACAGGTGCCTGCATCATTTCAGGGCAGGAAAAAAATTAAAAAGTAAAGACTTGACAGGCTTACATTTCAATCAGTATTTCAAGGCCGGAATTTCAAGTTTTAAGTTTGTTTTCAATTTCAGTAAGATTATTACTTTTATTGTTAAAAATAAAGTGGTGTGGCATAAATGAGTCTTTTGATGTCAAGTCTAAAATACTCACTCATCTTAAGAAATTAGTGCTTTCAAAATAATACCTTTGACTATATACAAAAGATCCCTGAAGGATAGATTAGAAATTGATTAACTGATTGCCTCTGAAAAATGGAAGTGAGCAACTATATAACTTTTTATAATACTTCAACTTCTTTCAACCATATGCATTTATTACATATTCAAAACAAATACTCTTCAAAATTAAAATGTGCCTAGTATCCAAAAATAAAACTTTTAAAAACCTGCTAGTGTATATAAATGTAGTAACTTAGAATACATTAAGGTCCGTAACTACAGCAAAACATGTTCAAATTCTACATTAAAAAAATATTTTTAGTTTCAAGTAATTCCATTATACAATCGTGTACCAATACAACTCTTTTATTCAACCACATAATTCCTTATGTTAAAAATACAGCAGCATTAAAAATAGATGGAATAAGACTTGAGCAAAAGTAGGAGGGAATTCCATGTATTTATTTTAATAAATGACTAAGGAACTCCACCTTGGAATTTGATCTAAATAATAAGCCAAGCAATCATAATGTAAGAAACAGTCACCATAGTAACTGAAGAATTACTAAAGTTTGACTTTGTAAAAAAAATTAAGGCAACTCAATAATGGATAGAGCTAAGTATAACTGCAAAGGACAATAATATAAATTCAATATATCTGAACTATTAACATTAATAATTTAGTTTTTGAGCTTTACATTTGAACTGGAGTCTAAAGTTTGAATAAGATTACTCTAACAAATAAATTAGTTTTAGTAATACCTAAAAGGTAGTAATAGGCAAATAGTGCTTATGTCAGCAAAGAAAGAGTAATGAGGATATCAGAAATATAAATATAATTTTACTTAAGAAATACTAACATTCTGGATAAAGAACTTAATACATGCATTATATTAAATGAATTGGGTAATGTTAACTTGGGAAAAAATTATTCCAGCAAAGCATGTAATAATAAACATGGCAGAAATATTTTTTAAGTAAAAAAAAATAAAAGATATAAACACATTTGCAAACACAGATAAATGAAGTTACATAGCAATAATAATAAAACTTAATTTGACCTCAGCAAATCTGCCTATTCTCTCAAGATTAACATATCAGCCTGAGCAGGAGCAAGACCCTGTCTCTACTAAAAATAGAAAAATTAGCCGGGCTTTGTGGCACACTCCCATAGTCCCAGCCATTCGGGAGGCTGAGGAAAGATTCCTTGAGCCAACAGTTTGAGGTTCCTGTAAGCTAGGCTGACACCACCACACTCTACCCAAGGCGGCACTCTACCCAGAGTGAGACTATGGCTCAAAAAAAAGGTAAGGAATTAATCATCTCCTTGGGTTGTTGATTTCCAAAAAAATCTACAGATAATACCTTTGCAAAAGTCTGGTTAAATCACATCTTGAACTCAGCACTGAATTCAATCTCAAACACTATAACAAGCAGACCTTGACTATAGGACAAAGTAGAGAAAGACCATATGGTTACTTCTTTCTAAACATCCACACTACAAACATGCTCTCAAAAAATACAATTCCCACATACAACTGTCCTATAAGAAAGAATTCTATGACAGCTTTCTACATAAATTGCTTAAGACTATACAAAAGAAAATGAAGAGAAACTGCCTAATAAATGTTTCAGACCAGGAAAGTTAGCAAAAAAGCACTAAATTTTAAAAAGAAAAAAAATTCTTCATAATCACTTGCAAAAACTCAGAGAGTGTATTATTTCCCATATGCTATGGCTGAAGGCCAACCTGAAAACGAATTAATCGTATAAGATATAACAGATTAGCTTTAAGAGGTCCTACTTTATTAAAAACACCAATTTTTAGTTTTCTAGGAAAGAATCAGGACTAACACAATTTCGCTAAGATTTTTCCAGAGGAAATACTTCAATTTCTCCAAATACACTATATATATGTACTTGAATAAAAGTTTCTAGAAATCCATTCTTGTTAGATTCTGATTCAAACATTTATTGATTGTTCCAAATACATTCAAGTCTTTACAGATTTCAAATTTTCAAAATAGATGACATTTTTAGAAATAAAAACATCTAACTACATAGTATTTGGGCCTATACTTCTAAAAAATTTATAAACCTTCTTAATTATACACACAAATCCACCAATGGTTTTACCTTAGAAATGTGCCTCATGAAGAAGCAGATGTCACATATGGATGACTGTGTAGACTGCTACATGTTTTAGAATGTTACTATAGCTCATTAAATGGAAACTCTCAGAACACAAGATAATCCATTTTTATGTCAGGATTTGCATTCAATATAATCTCACTTGGGATTATAAATTACCCATTCTGGGTTAACAATAAAATTTAGAATAAAGATCTTTTACTCTACTACATCATTTAGGCCCCAGTCTTCTGGTTGCAATCTCTTGGTTTTTCTAATTTATTAATTTGAGAAATGGGATTATATGACTAAAATTCAAAATTTTACATTGTTACCTGCTAAAGTATATAAATGATCAAGAACTATCACAACTGAGGAACTTCCAGAAGCCACCAAGACATCATTTTGCTAATTCCTGATAATCCAAAAGTATACCTTGTCATTATCTTGCAGACTAAGCCTTTGTAACATCACCTACTGTCATTTGCAGCCTAACGCTTTACAGTACACTGCATACTCAATCATCTTCAATTCCTTATTTAAAACAACTGATTGTTTTCTATTCTTTCAGAATAATTCTATTTGGACATTTCCTGTGCTGAAACCCCACAACAACCACTAGACTTTGTTGCTGTTTCCTACTATCTAACAAGGTTCAGTAGCTTTAAGACAATGTTTTCCTTTAACGTGCCAGTATCAAATCCTATAATTTACTAGTTACAAATTATATCACCTAATAGTAATACCATAATTGCTTTCCTCACATACTCAGAACTGTTCTCATGTCCATAATAACATTTTGTGGATGATATAATCCTTCCAAGGACCTTCACCACAAGTCCCACAACTTATATGGGCAAAACTAGTTAATGGAAAATACTGAAATATCATTTTCTTTTAAGGCACATATAAAATAGGCAATAGTACTAGAACCACTAAACTGACGTAAATTTGTCCTTAGGTTACAACTAATCTCTTAATTTAAGATTTTTAAGTTAAAGTCCTTTTTATGTGCAACTATTATCTCTCAAAAACCAATAATCAAATTTCAAATCATATATGCCCTAAAAAAAACTTCCTACCAAAAAACCCCCGAAAGCTTATCCTATTATGTTTTTTCTCACATAAATCTACATGACAAACAAAAGCAATCACATTTTACACTTAACGTTTCTTTTGGACAAGAACATCCTCCCCTACACTCCATCCCAACCATCACCAACTTGAATTCTAACACATAAATATAAACCCCTAAAAATGGACTCTACTCTAAACTTCCTCAAAGAAGCTTAAAACCTTTTTTGCTTTGAAAGTTAAAAACATGTTTGTTTAAAAAAGAATAAAAGTACTCACTGCTATCAAACTTTTAGAAAATAAATTGAGATTTTGGAAAAAGACTTCAGTAACATCAAGAGGGAAGTATTTTCAGAGCAATCTACAGAGTTCCTATTCAAAACCAAAAACCATCATTCTCTATGGCAAGAAATTTTACATTAGCAGGGAACACTGAATAGCTAATTCTAGCTTCTCATGATGGATGTGCAGTCAAGTACCACGTAACAAGGTTTCAGTCAACCACGGCCCCCTTTTGGTGCTGTAAGACTATAAAGCAGCTGAAAAGCTCCTATTGCTTAGTGCTGTCTAGATGACCCTGACTCTGTGTAGGCCTAGACTAATGTTTGTCTGTCTTAGTTTTTAACAATAAAAGCTTAAAAAGTAAAAAAAAAAAAAAATTTCTTTTAAATGTTACAAACAGAAAACAGCTTATACAATATGGATAAAAAGAAGATATTTTTATATTGCTGTTTGTATTTTAAGCTAAGCGTTACTACAAAAGACTCAAAAAGTTAAAAAAACATAAAAGTTTATAAAGTAAGTTACAGTAAGCTAAGGTCAATTTATTATAAAAGAAAAATACTTTTTTTTTTTTTTTTTGAGACAGAGTCTCGCTTTGTTGCCCAGGCTAGAGTGAGTGCCGTGGCATCAGCCTGGCTCACAGCAACCTCAAACTCCTGGGCTCAGCAATCCTACTGCCTCAGCCTCCCAAGTAGCTGGGACTACAGGCATGCGCCACCATGCCCGGCTAATTTTTTGTATATATATATTTTTAACTGGTCAATTAATTTCTTTCTATTTTTGGTAGAGACAGGGTTTTGCTCAGGCTGGTTTCAAACTCCCGACCTCGAGCAATCTGCCCGCCTCGGCCTCCCAGAGTGCTAGGATTACAGGCGTGAGCCACGGCGCCCGGCCGAAAAATACTTTTTAATAAATTTAGTTTAGCCTAAGAACACAGTGTTTATAAAGTCTCAGTAGTGTACAATAATGTCCGAGGCTTTCATATTCACTCAATACTCACTCACTGACTCACCTGAAGCAACTTTCAATCCTGCAAGCTTCATTCATGGTAAAGTGCCCTATACAGGTACATCATTTTTTATCTTTTATATATTTTCACTATACCTTTTCTATGTTTAGATATATTTAGATACACACACACTTACCGTTGTGTTCCAAATGCCTATGGCATTCAATAGAGTAACATGCCATACAGGTTTATATCTAGGAGCAATTGGCTATAAATACCATGTACCCTAGGTGTGTAGTAGGCTGTACCATCTAAGTTTAAGAGCACTCTATGACTTTCCCATAATGATAAAATCTCCTAACAACATATTTCCCAGAATGTATCCCTGTTGTTAAACAATGCAGGATTATACATTGGGTTATGGAACAACCTTAAATTTTGCTTTTCTCAAAGGTTTCGTATTAAAAAGCTTGTATCCTACTAAGTGTTTACCATAATATTGGGGGTGATAATAATCATCATCAAATGAGTTACTACGATGTACCACACAGGCCCTTTACTAGGTGATTAACAAATATTATCTCTAATCCCCACAAAAATTTTTCAAGATTGGTACTTTCAACGTTTTGTGGATGAGAAAGAAACTTGATGACCAGAGAGCTTAAGGGAACTGTCAATACAACATAAGCTAGTGAGTGGCAAAGTCAAGCATAGCCAGTTATAATAAAGCAGTTCATTCCATATCACCATACTGTTTGTTCTGAACAAAAAGCAGGATTAAAAAAACCATAATTTCAATGTTTAAAATTCAAATAAAAATAAATTCACAAAAATGATAATAGGTTGTTATAATAACAAATTATGCTATACATCATTTAATCTTCATCACAATCCTGCAAGATAGCTCCTTTTTTTCTATCTGTCTGGTAGGGATAATGAGGCTGAGAGGTTGGTTATATGACTTGCCAGGACATGAGTGGAATGGGAATTCATAAACCAATCCAGTCAGATTTTTCTGAATCTTAAGACACAATGTTAGAAATTTTCAAAATTACCTTCAGTAAAAGGAAAACACAGTAGAGTTAACTAGTTAAAAAACTGTCAGGTAAAATTATAAATGTAGCCCTAATACTGGCTAGCGTACTACAAAGTAGTATTACTATACAGCTAACTATATCAGAAACTTAATAACGAAGTAAAAAAATCAAAAAGTGCCATTAAATATATACTATATACTAGATATTATATTAGATATATACAATATTATATATTGTATATTTGTAAATGTATATTAGAATCTAGGCCTTACTACAATTATGGTATAAAATCCTGTCAATTATCCCTTACATTCCTATTCCTACTTTTTTCCAAACAAGAGGGAGGAAGAACTCCAACAGAAGCTAGTATTGTAACAAACAGTATTTAGATACAGTGTTATAAGAAAAGCTAAATGTAACACAGTAGCAAAATGAAATTCCCAGTTTGCAAACAGGAAGTCAAAAAATTCATATTGCATCACAGAACAACAGACAAAATTCAAAAAAGCAACTCAGATCTACTCGCTGTACCTTTAAATAAAATGTTATTAAACAACACAAATTACTAATAAAAACTATATACTGGTTCCATCACCAATTATAATCTTTTAAAATATTTCATAAATGTAAAGAAATTAAGTATTTTAACCTTTTTGGGCCTTATTTTCTTCAACTATAAAATGAGAAAGATGGAGTAAACATCTAACATTACTTTCATTCTAAAGCCCTATACAACAATAATCATAATAAAACATAGAAAGTCAAATGTTGATAGATGTAAAATCTCAATTTTTTTCAAGAGTGTAAACAGAAATTCACTAGGTTTCATATTTGTGTATTTAAGTTATATTCCAGTAAAAATGCTGAGGGGAGGAAAAGAGATCAGGGAAAAAGACAAACCAAAACAAAGCCAAAAAAACTTCAGTATTTTGTTTACAATCTGACAACAATGTTTAAATTGTATAGAATAATAATAAACTTCCGCCTGTAATCCCAGCACTTTAGGAGGCCAAGGTAGGAGGATCCCTTTAGCCAAAAAGTACAAGACCAGCCTGGCCAACACAGTAAGACCTCATCTCTAAAAACAAATTAAAAAGAAAAATTCTACCAAGATAATTTTAGACTATGAATTTGAGTAAAGGTTATGATGGCCAGAAATAATTTTAATATTTATGATGCTTAATAAATTATAAAATATTATAGAATCTCTTTGGAAAAACCCATGACATGAAGATGGCTAAACAATCATTTAGCTAATTCTAACCACAAATGACCTGAAATCAATTAAAAATATTTGAATAAGCACAATTCTTTCATTCAAATATTAGATTGTTCCTGGTCTTTTAATTTCTAGTTGAATATAATTTAATATATACTTATTGACATTCTCTTACATGAAGAGAAAGTAAATTTCTCTAAAGAAGTACAATGTATTATTATTGCCTTTTATACTTAAGATTTGTTTTGGAAACCTTCTAATTAAGAATTCCATGATGTCTTTAAAATACTGTTTTCCTTTCTTTTTTAAGGATCATGACCAGTTTTTTTTGATTCTTTAGAAAACAAAGAGAGGATAAAAGGATAAAATTATTAAGAAATTGTGGGAAGTGTTTTGAAAGAAAATTTACGTCTTGAAATATTTATTTTCATCTGAATTACCACTATTAAATTAACACTCAATAGGAAATAAATCATATGCATTTTATACTACCTTGAGCTTAGTCAAATTTTATTAAAATATCCCTTGATTTACTCAACAGATGTGCTCCTCAAAGGTTCCTCAGAAATCAAATTTGTGTAAATCTCATCTTAAACACACTAGGGGGAGCTCCCTAATTTAAAGAACCCTAAAGCATGTGCTTTTGTCACCTAAGTATTCCTACAAAAGAATGACTTTCTGACTTTTCTGCTAATTTACATCCAGCTTTTATTTAAGGTGTTTCCTTAACAACACCATCCCCATACTTTATCCCATGTTTTCATTTAACATCATTCCTTAAAAACACCACCCTAAGGCCGGGCGCGGTGGCTCACGCCTGTAATCCTAGCACTCTGGGAGGCCAAGGCGGGTGGATTGCTTGGAACTCAGGAGTTCGAAACCAGCCTGAGCAAGAGGGAGACCCTGTCTCTACTATAAATAGAAAGAAATTAATTGGCCAACTAATATATGTAGAAAAAAATTAGCCGGGCATGGTGGCGTATGCCTGTAGTCCCAGCTACTCGGGAGGCTGAGGCAGGAGGTTCGCTTGAGCCCATAAGTTTGAGGTTGCTGTGAGCTAGGCTGACAGCCACAGCACTCACTCTAGCCTGGGCCATAAAGCGAGACTCTGTCTCAAAAAAAAAAAAAAAACCTGCAAAAATTAAAAAAAAAAAACCACCACCCTATGCTTAAACTACCTCAGAGACAACTTTGGGTACAATGGCTTCATTATTGCCAATTTGGAATAAGCAGCAGCAGAGGCACAGGGTAGTAATGCGACTGCCCGATGTTACAGTAATTCAACGGCTAGGTCAAGATTGGGATTCCAATTCTCACGTTTCTGACCATTGTCTTTTTTGTATACAATAAAGATGGGAAAAAAACACTTAAGCAAGCTTGACTGTAAAGTCCCCTCTCCACCAGTAACAATTATTGAAAATACATTTTAGAAGACTTAAAAGTTTAGACACTTTCCAAGACCATTCAATGGGGAAAGGGCAGTCTCTTCAACAAATGGTGCTGGAGAAATGGATATACACATGCAAAAAAATGAAGTTGGACCCTTACCTTATCATATACAAAAATTAACTCAAAATAGATTAAAGACCTAAACGTAAGATCTAAAACTATAAGACTCTTAAAACACAGGAGAAAAGCTTCAACGACACTAGATTTAGCAATGATTTTGTGGACGTAACAAAAGCAAAAATAGACAAACTGGATTATATTAAAATTTAAAACTGTGCATCAGCCAGGCGTGGTGGCTCACGCCTGTAATCCTAGCACTCTAGGAGGCCGAGGCAGGCGGATCGCTCAAGGTCAGGAGTTCAAAACCAGCCTGAGTGAGACCCCCGTCTCTACTAAAAATAGAAAGAAATTAATTGACCAACTAAAAATATATATAGAAAAAATTAGCCGGGCATGGTGGTGCATGCCTGTAGTCCCAGCTACTCAGGAGGCTGAGGCAGTAGGATTGCTTGAGCCCAGGAAATTGAGGTTGCTGTGAGCTAAACTGACACCACAGCACTCTAGCCCAGGCAACAGAGTGAGACTCTGTCTCAAAAAAAATAAAATAACGTGCATCAAAGGACACAATTAACAGACTGAAAAACTAATCCACAGAATGGGAGAAAATATTTGCAAATCGTGTATGTAATAGGGATTTAATATCTAGAATATATGAAGAACTACTAAACCTCAACAAAAAACCCAACTTATAAACAGGCAAAGGACTTGAACAGACATTTCTCCAAAGACAACACAAAAACGCCCAAAGAGTCTATGTCGATGTTCAACATAAATTAGAGAAATACAAATACAAACCACAATGAGATATCACCTCACACCTATTAGGATGACTAACGTCAAAGAAAATATCAAGTGTTGGTAAGGATATAGACAAAGTGCACTGTTGGTGGGAATGTCAAATGGTTCAACTGCTATGGAAAACAGCATGGTACTTCCTCAAAAATTAAAAATGGAATTACAATATGATCAATAATTTCACTTGAGGGTATACATCCAAAAGAAATGAAAGCAGGATCTTGAAGAGATATCTCCACACCCATGTTCATTGCAGCATTATTCACAACAGCCAAGAAGTAGAAGCAACCCACGTGACCACCAACAGATGAGTGGAGAGGCAATAAGGTGGTATATACATATAATGGAATATTACTCAGCCTTAAAAAGGAAGAAAATCCTGACACATGCTGCAGTATGAGTAAATCCTGAGAACATTATGCTAAAGTGAAATATATCAGTCACAAAAAGACAAACATTCTATTATTCCACTTATATGAGGTATCCAGAGTAGTCAAATTCACAAAAACAGAAAGTAGAATGGTGGTTGCCAGGGGCCAGGGAGGAAGAGGAAATGGGGAGTTATTGTTTACTGGATACAGAGTTTCAATTTTGCAACATGAAAAAGTTGTGCTGGTTGCATAACAATGTGAATATACTTAACACTACTAAACTGTACACTTAAAAATGGTTAAAATGGCAAATTTTGTTATGTTTTTTACCACAATTCAAAAATGTTTTTTTAATTAGGGGCTTAAAAAATTTACAAAATACCATTCATCATTGTGTTTCCAGTTCACATTCAGCATAGTATGTTCACATATAGTAATGTACTTTCATCTAGAAGTATATGCACTTTCATCTCGAAATATGTGTATATACAAAACTATTATTAATACATTTATTGACAGCTTAGGGGAAACAAAAACCCCAAATGAGAATCAAATTTTCACTTTTTTTTTTTTTTTTTTTTAAGACAGAGTCTAGTTTGTTGCCCAGGCTAGAGTGAGTGCTGTAATGTCAGCCTAACTCACAGCAACTTTAAACTCCTGGGCTCCAGCAATCCTACTGCCTTAGCCTCCCAAGTAGCTGGGACTACAGGCATGCACCACCATGCCCGGCTAATTTTTTTCTACATCTATTAGTTGGCCAATTAATTTCTATTTTTAGTAGAGACGGGGTCTCGCTCTTGCTCAGGCTGGTTTCCAACTCCTGACCTCAAGCAATGCACCCGCCTTGGCCTCCCAGAGTGCTAGGATTACAGGCGTGAGCCACCGTGCCTGGCCAAGTTTTCACTATTTTTTTTCACCTGCCAACCTTCAAAGAGAAGCCTTTATCTTGTACTACCTGAGTACTAAACAGGTACTACTTCAGTAAAGGGAAAAAAGTAGAATCCAGCAGTAATTTTCCTGGATTATCTGCTAAATTCATAAATAGACCTTTATATGCCAAAGAATAAAACTAGTTAATATTCTCCCTAAGAATTATTCAATTTGATCTCACCTAAAAAGCCACCATTTTTCAATGAGGTGTAAACACTCATTATTGAAGTCCTCAAAAAATCAAATACATATATTATCTCCTTTTAGGATTATCTCTCAAGGATTGTCTTTACCAAGGGTACACAGTAGGTCAGGTGCCATTCTAAGTCCTGGAACAATCTAATCAGTACTAATATATTGTGTAGTGAGAGTATGGAGTCAGGTCAGCAATAAAAATGATGAGTTACAGGCCAGAGTAAGATACAGCAGCTAATCTGAATAGCAGCTAACTGAAACCTAACTTAAAAAAAAAGAGAGAGGCAATGTTGAAAACACTAATGGAAAACAGGCAATTCCAAACAGTATAAAAAAAACTGATCTACATATAAAACTTTAATCAGACTTCTACAACTTTATACATTTCCTAATTTTAGGTATTAAGGCTGGTTCAGATTTTCAGTGGCTCTGGGGATCAGCATTATTTGAAACTGTTGAACACATGTGAAAAAATGTTATCAAATTTATCTGCAATGATAAGCAATTTTATAAGGTCCTCTACAAAGAGTGACTAGAGGCTACACATTGTTCCAGGACTGTAGAAATATCAGCATATGGTACTAATTATCAAAATTATTTACAAAAACTTCTATAGGCACAGAATTTCTTAGTAGGATACCCAAAGTGGTTGATGAAAATATTCAAAAGAATCATTCTTTTTTCTCAGCTACTTTAACCTCACTGGTGCTCTGCAAATTCTGATAGCATCCTAGCTAGTAATGCAAAAGATAATTTATTTGTAGGTATGCTAACTAACAAATGCAATATGGACATTAATATTCTTACAATCGGTTGTGGAAAATCATATATGTGCATGTATGTGGGGTGAGAGGATTATCTATGTAATATACAAATAAATATATACACATTAATCCACATTTAGGTATCTAAGAAAATAATTAGAAACTTATTATAAAGTTTTTAGATGCTCTATAAAATAGTTATGTTCTATCTTCCACCTAACTCACCTTTTCTCATTTCCTTCAACTACTGAGATTATATACAAGTATTTAGTACTGTGAGCTCCACAGATCCTAGTATAGAGCATGAAAAGTGAAGCACTTAAAAAAACTGAGGTTACAGTATAAAGGTATTCCACAGAAAACAGGCAGATACAAAGTACTTTTACAAAGAAGAAAACACATGAATGGTATTTAGTATTAAATATGTGAGATATCCGAAATTCCTAATTTATCCTTTGTATGAACAGAAAATATAAAATGTTTAAATCAGCAAGAAAAATAGTTTTATGATGAAAAAAATCTTCTGCAAACATGTTTTCTTCTAATTGAATACTCTTTACTCAAATAATCACTTTCGTTTGGAAACTGTGGCTTCTTAAACTATTTTAATGCCAGTGTCGTTTTTATGTGCCAATTCAAGACATAAGCATTAACATCATGCCTTGCATCCTTGCTTATTCATCAAAATAATTGAGAAGCATTATCCCTCCCTGTTGTTGAATTAATAAACAGTAACATCCCAATCTTCAGGCCCGGCTCTTCTCTTGGTCAAAGTGTTAACAGCACAGTAGCACCACATTGCCCTCAAACTTTTTGTAACCTTTATAGACCAGAACTAAAGTGTTCTCTGTTGGAAGATGGCAACTGAGAAAAGGAAAATACAAGCTTAAGTTACAAATGTCCTCAGCTTCTCCATCAGAAGTCATTCTTCTAAGGAAGCATCCTAAGAAATAGTTTCAATAGATAGTAGGAGGTGAATGTGTACAAATGTCTTGCCCACTTACGCAATGTGATGCAGAAAAACGGGAAATTAATAGTTCTGCTATACATTGACAAATGACAACCCAAATCAGGTAACCACAAAATGGTAAGTTTCAAACATCTTTGAACTCAAAGTCTGGATGAAAATCTTAAGCAACAGAATACTGTGTAGCACTACATATAACAAAGGAATATGAAAGAGAAAGAAATCATTATTTTAAGAAACAAACCAAAAAGTTCATGGCAAATCTACCTAAAATATGGAGTTGCAAAATAAAGCACTACAGAGAAGGGGAAAATAGAAATATTAATGTGGTAAGAAAATACACATTTACCTAATTGAATGACAGAAGTTCAATTTGGTAAAACGACTCTGAATTGCAATGTACAGTCTAAATGCTATATAGGACTAAATTCAACCATTTGCAAACATTCTTAAGTGCTGAATAGTTATTTTTAAGAAGTAAAGCATAAAGATTTATAAATGGGGTAACAGTTCAGTTTCTTTTATATAAAGCAAATAAAAGTTGTAGTCACACAAATATGTGAAACTCATGATAATGGGGGACTACGGAACTTTGGAAAAGAACGCAACACATACCTAAATATACCACTACGGTAATAGTATTGTGTACAACATAATAATTGAACTCCTTGAGAATATTCCTTTGTTATATGTAACATTACACATTCTTCAGTATCTTTTATTTCCAGGGTCACCAAAACTTATGAGGGACCACCTTGCGTTATTCCTTAGTGAACCATCCTGTGATAAAGGTCAGTCTCATCCTCAAATAGATGAAAGTAAATTCAATAAAGGGACTTGAAGGAGTTATGGAAGGAAGGAAGGGTTCCCTTATATTTTCCAGTCTTTCTGCCAAGGGTTTGGAGTTTAAAACAAATCTTTAGACCTGCAACTCAGAATTTTTCCTGCAAGTTAAGTGTGTATGCTTCTAAAGAGAAACCTTAATGTACCCAGCCAGTGAACTCTAATGAAAATCTTACCTTTTGGAATACATATACACTGTGGTTAAACTAAACCCTGATAGAACAAACTGAATAATTCCCTCTAACACTTTCACTAATATAGAGAGACGACTAATCAACTAGTGTCTGTAATCCACTGAAACAGTTGCACATTTGCCTAGGGTAGAGTATCAGAATAACTGAGTTTGGTGAGGCAGATGTTTTCCCTTTTATGTCTTTAGTGAACTTCCAAGGGATTAAAACCAAATTCACGTCAGCTTCATAGCAAAAACTTCAGGTTCTAATTCTGAATACAAATGCATTCTAAAGAGGAAAAAAAACGAGGGATGTAAAACCATACACAACAGGGTGAGAGTTTTACCTTTGTACTATGTGCACATTGTATTTTAATCTGAAATGTTTTATACTTGTATTTCATGTTATATAGTTTTTGGACTGGACTGTGTTTATCCACAAAAATAAAAATTAACTATTTTGCCACCTTATTCAACCTACCTGCCCATAGTTGTCTATGCCAGTTACTAATCTATTTAAATTTAATAAATCAAAAGCTGTCCTTAGGGATTGGCCAAGAGTCGTAAGTCCTTCAGCCTGAAGGTTTTTCAGTTCATTCATAAACGTTGCATGGTTTTCTTTCCATCCAGCCTGAAAAGAAAAATGTAAGAATTTTTTTTTCATCTTTTAAAGCCAGCTACACACGGACAGCTGTTCTAATCTGACATGCACCAAGTAGCCTCTTCACTTTTGGTTGGTATAGCTTGGTTAATGTATTAATACTATATCATGGTATTATTTGAAACTCTTTCAGACGGTGGCCAGGAATAAACCTACTTGCTCTACAGATTTTGGTAGCTAACGGCCTTAGTACTTTATAACTTCACTGGCAAATTTACTACCTAACATAATACCCAAAAAGCGGACATGTGAAGGTGCTAGTGGAAAGCAGATGGGAACAGGACTTCCGAAGTTAACCTACAGCTGTCCCACCGGCCCGTGGCCCCGTCAGGACGGCTCTGACAAGCCCAAGCCTCACAGCCCCCCATTGGGCTCCCTTGGCGGCCGGGCCGATTCCCCTTTAATGCAAACCGGGGCTCTGCGCGGCCGGGCCCGGCTGTCACTCGGGCTAACTTGAATAAATATCCCCCACAGTTCATTGCTGCCGCTCACGCCGCGGAGGGGAAATGTCGGCCATGTTGATCGCAGCGCCGCCGCCGCCGCCGCGCGGGCCGGGCCAGGCCGGGCCGGGGAGGGGACGGCGGTGGCCCGGCGACTCCGTGCTGCGCCAGGACGCTCCCGAGCGGGGGAGGGGGTGGGAGCCCGCAGGGGAAGAGACCTCAGCGCCCCGAGCGCGGCGGGTGGGGGAGGGGAGCATAATGAAGGGTGAATGGGGGGGCGGGGAGGGCGAGCGAGGAAGGAACAGGGAAGGGAAGGGAAGGGAGGAAAGGGGGAGGGCGAGGGCTGTTACCTTGATAGCATAGGGCGGCTCTTCGAAAGTGACCAGCATATACCTGTCTCCTCTGCTGGCAGGGTCCCGGGCACGGAGCTGCGGAACGGGAGGAGGAACAGGGCGGGCAAGAGGGAAGCACAGAGGCGAGATTACCAGGCGGAGAAGGGCGCCCAGCGGCCCCGCCGCCCCCACAGTACCGCACACGCAGCGGCCACCCCTCCACGCCGCCCCCCAAACACAGATCGCTCCCCACACACCGCCCGGGGCCGGAGCTAGGGCCCGGGCCGAGCCCGGCTCGCAGCGCCCGCCCGCCCGCCCGCCCGCGCGGTGGGGGAGGGGGTCCCCGAGCCCGGCAGCTCCCGCAGTCAGGTCCCCGACACCCCCGCCCCGCCGCCCCCAGCCTCCCTCCCCCCACCCTGCCTCCAGCGGGCCGCCGGGCCGGGGTCGCCGCCCGGGCTCGGTCAGTCGGTACCTTCATGAAGGTCTCTACCGCGCCTTTGGCCGTGTCCAGGTAGGTGGTGCCCAGATGGCTGCGCTGGTTCATAGAGGCAGACGTGTCTATCAGGAACAGTAAGATGGGCATAGTGCTGGCCGGGGACACCGGGGCCCGAGGTGGTGGAGAAAGAGATGGTTGAGGTGGAGGCGCCGGTGGCGGCGGCGGCGACCGCCGCTACGCGGGGCGGGGGAGCGCGGCCCCCGGGAGGAAAACACCGTCTGGGTCTTTCCTCCGGCTGCGGGGAGTTTCTCCCCCGATAGTTGAGAGGAAACTCCCCAGACCCAGTCCTCCCCGTCGTACCCCCGCCTCCGCCTCCTCCTGCCTGCCTGCCCGCTGGGGCGGGCGCCCGGCCGTCTGTCTGTCGGTCCGTCCCCCCCGCCTCGGGGGTCCCGTCCCCGCTCCCGGCCCCTGTGTGTGTCCCAGCGGGAGACGGGCCTGGCTCCCCACCCCACCCCCGGTGCAGGGAGTGGGGACCTGGGAGCTGGCGAAGAGGGGAGTGGGCTGAGGGGAGATTGGCCCTGGGGCTGTTGGGAGAAGTTTCAGGGACTCCCTCCGCACCCCGGCGGTGTCACCACTTTCTCAGCCCCTCTCGCTACTGAAGCGCTTTTCTCTCTCACACTCCGGTTTTAACTCGGGCAGGGGCTGCAGAGGCTCCGCCCCTGACACGTCCCCGAACCACGTGATGCACCGCCCCGCCGTTCTATTGGCTAGTCCGTAGCTTCTTATTAGCATATTCAAACAGCTCAGGGGCGGGGGAAGCTAGTAGGCCGGCTCCGGGAACAGTTATTGAGCACGCGCGGAGGCGGGGCGTCGGGTGCGCGCGAGAGCGAGCGTGAGGGGCGATCCAGCGGGCTGGCAGACGCGGAGGCGGGCTTCGGGAAGGGGCGGGGACGGGCCGCGGAAGGACCGCGGGTGGGGGCGGGGGCCGCGTCGGCGCGCGCAGGGCGGCCGGGGCTGTGAGCGTGCGCGTCAGGGCGGTCGGCCTCTCCTTGGCTGTTGGAGGTGATAGGGGTCGGAGGAAGGGAAATGGGGGCTGGTGTCAGCTTCCCCCTGTGACTATAGCGTGGAGGAGTGAGGAGGGCTGAGTAAAGTGAACAAACACCAGTTAGGAGAAGAGGGCACGCCCGCGGCCGCCCCCCTGAGGAGGGTCTTGGGCCTCGGAGGGCCGGCCCCAGCGCGGGCGGGCCCGGGGCGGGGGAGGGGAAGCGAGAGGTTGTTTATGACCCGGGGACTGGTCTCTGCCAGTCCCTCGGCTCCTGCTGGGGAGCGGAGAACTGGGGCGAGCCTCGCTTGGCCTTAGGGAGCGACCACAGGGGAGGGCTGGGCCCGCAGCAGGCCCCGAGCGCTCTCTTCGGTGGACCCCCCCTAAAAGGGAACTAACCCTATTTTTCTTAACCCAACCCCAAAAGGACCTAGAGGAAGATTCAAAAAACGATGAAAGTTTGTTTTCCGTTTTATTGTCGGGAAAACCTAACTGGTCATACCAAAGAAGCACTTTTCTCAAAGCCCTGTTTACTGAAGCCCATAGAATATATTTCAAAGCTGGGGAGTACCTTAGCAAATCATAATCCCTTACCCTCATTTTAAAGTGAAAAAAGTGACTTCAGCTGACCCAGATAATGCAGAGAATGGGTTCCCCGGAACCCTGCCAGTGCTTTTTCCTCTCCCCATATGCTGCCTCTCAGATTCGTTCCAAATACTCACGAGGGAAGACACTCTCTGTTAAGCTCCTGTCGTCTTACCTTAAGTAATGAATCCGTTCCTACATGTCCTAGGAATACATTTTCTTCAATTACACTATTTGGAAAAACGAAGACACTGCTTTAAATACGAGTTAAGGGACTTAGCCCTTATAAAACTATATAGGTATTTATAAGGCCTCTCCCACTAGCCTTGCATTTCCGGATTTTAGTCTTTATCCTAAAATCCATATTTGCCTTCTGATCACTTAAAGTGTTCCTGTTAACATTAACACAGAAGAGACATGCTTTATGACACTTTTTTTTAAGTTACATATTTTTATTTTTTATTAATTTAAATATTTGTTGAAGGCCTATTTTATGTATTTTTTAAATTTCGGAATATTATGGGGGTACAAACATTTTGGTTACGTATAATTCCTTTGCCTTTGCCTTGCCCAAGCCAGGGCTACAGTGCACACTGTCCTGTGTGCGTTAGTTGTGAGTTTACCCACCCTACCACACCTTCCCCCCTGACCAGCACCCAGTGAATATTACTTACATATGAGCACTTTAGTGTTGATCAGTTAGTACCAATTTGATGGCAAGTACATGTGGTACTTGTTTTTCTATTCTTACCATACCTCACTTCTCAGAATGGGCTCAAGCTCTATCCAGGATAAGAGGTGCTAGTTCACCATTGTTTTTTGTAGTTGAGCAGTATCCCATGGTATACATATACCACATTTTATTAATCCATTCATGATTGATGGGCACTCAGGTTGTTTCCACATCTTTGCAATTGTGAATTGTGCTGCCATAAACTTTCGAGTGCAGTATGTCTTTTTTTCCTTTGGGTAGATGCCTAGTAGTGGGATTGCTGGATCAAATGGTGTATCTATTTTTAGCTCTTTGAGATATCTCCAAATTACTTTCCACAGGGGTTGTGCTAATTTGCAACCCCACCTATGGCACTTTTTAAAATCTGAGTTTCATAACTTGGACTTTTCCTTTAAGACAACCTCTGATATATATTGTTAATTTATAGGACTATTTCAGTAATATGCTATTCTGTGAGTGTGGACTTCAGAAAAGGTGTAATATTTTTAAGAGATTTGGACTGCAAAATAAGATGGAATACAGACAGGTTTTACAGCCAGTATTTGCTCAGGACTCCTGTGTACTAGGGGTCCCTGCCTGCAAAAAGCTTATGCTTTTCTAGGAAAATACTACAGGCATATTATTGACTGCTCCAAGAAGGTGCTTAGATATCAGATAATTCAGAAAAGAGAAAAATTACTACCTTGCAGTGATAAAAGAACATTTTCCAAGGTCAGTATGTCTAAGCTGTACCTTAAAATAGTGTTTGTCAAACTGGGATTATAGATCTGAAAATAAGAATCAAAGTTCCGTGATAAAATACAAGTTACTTTACCAATTAGAAAGATAAAATTTTTCTTTCAAAGTGAACATTTGCATAATTATTTTTATAGATTTATTAATTAGTTTCTATATCAGTGCTTTTCAAACTGTGGTCTATGGACCCCTGCCTGTCTGAAAACATATTCTCTAGGATTATAAGAATTTCTTTTAGGAATCTGTACATTACTCAGATTTGGGAAACACTGCTTCAGTGGAGTGATAGGATTTAGACATGAGTAAAGGAAGGGGAAACTGCTGGTGAAAATAATCTTCCCAGATATTGAAAATGTGAAGAAAGAAAGGACAGCACTGTTGATGGCTTCCTGGGGAATAAGTGAAGTTCTGCTAGGTTGGTGCACCAGATGCATGAAGAATATAGTGTAATATCCAGAAAGGTAGGTCAGGTCTACATAGTGGAAGTCCTTTAATGAAGCTAAGGAGTTGTTGTTTTTTTTTCCTTTATAAATTGACGAGTTTTTTAGCATGCATTCATAATGACCTTACTTACCTATCACAGTTATTTGAAATCATTTTCCAGAGAAGCCATCATGACTCTTTTTTTCTGACTCAATGGTTTTGGCAGGTTGTTATACTAGGGTTGTAAATGGAAATTTATGGTAGAGACAGGGTTAGATGCAAAGATCAGTAAGGCCAGGTCCAGTAAGCCAACCTGGAGCATATAACCAGAACTTGTACTTGTGATGGCTCCTGAAATCAAAGGTCAGGTTTCCAGTTCAGAAGTCCAGAAGTACCAGAAGGCAAGGCCCTGAGGCCGAATAGGGAAAAAATCAGGACATACATAGGCAGCAAATCAAGAGGCAATCAGAAACCAGGGAGCATTGACAAGCTGTCCCTAGACAATATTGTGAAATAGGCCAAGTTTATTCTTAGTGACTCTGGTTGACAGTTTAGCTACTGGTTGATAGTGGCTTAACGCAGTGGCTCTTAGCCAGGAGATGCACATCAGCAGTACCCATAGAACTTTAAAAAAGAAAGTACCAAGTGCCTATACCCAGAGGAAAGTGATTCCACAGAATTGGGATGGGTGCTGGTCACCAATTTTTTTTTTCTGGTTTAAAAAAAAAATTCTCCCATTTTTTTTTTTCTTTTTTTATTTCATTTTTCCCCATTGATCTGTGTGATTCTTGGCTCATCTCACTTTTTAAAAACTCTTCAGGCAGGCCGGGCACGGTGGCTCAGGCCTGTAATCCTAGCATTCTGGGAGGCCGAGGCGGGCGGATTGCTCAAGGTCAGGAGTTCGAAACCAGCCTGAGCAAGAGCGAGACCCTGTCTCTACTATAAAATAGAAAGAAATTAACTGGCCAACTAATGTATATAGAAAACGTTAGCCGAGCATGGTGGCGCATGCCTGTAGTCCTAGCTACTTGGGAGGCTGAGGCAGGAGGATTGCTTGAGCCCAGGAGTTTGAGGTTGCTGTGAGCTAGGCTGACGCCACGGCACTCTGGCCCAGGCAACAGAGTGATACTCTGTCTCAAAAAAAAAAAAAAGAAACCTCTTCAGGCAAATCTAAATAATTCTGATTAAGAACTACATGCTTAATATATAAGAATAATATATATTCGTGGCATCTAGTAATACTCAGTAAATAACTAAAAATTTCACACACCCTTAGAGTTATTGCATTTTTTAATAGAACTCCTAAAATAAATCTGCATACTAAAGGAAAAAAAAAACCTATGTGTGATCACCAATATAGTTACCAGTGGATTGTGTCATATGCTTATTTAAATTGCTTGAATTCAACTATGTTTGGCAAAACATAAAAAGAGAAAACTAAATAGTGCTGGAGATACCCACAGTTCTCCTAGTGAGCTTAGGCCATGGAATAAGCAAGAGATGGGAACCATGAATCTCTTCTTTACTCAAACTCTGTCTGTGATTCTAGAAAGATTCTGGTAATATTCAGGCTTATTTTTCTAAAACATGGCCCCTAGATGCAAGCCAACTATTTCATCAGACTCTGCTGAGAAACAGCTCGTACAATGCTAGAGGGAAAGCTAGTTGGAGTAGCGTGTGCTAAACTCTGTGCTGTCACAGTCTAGAGCAGCAAGCAATCCCCAACCTTTTTGACACTAGGGACCAGTTACATGGGAGATAATTTTTCCATGGATAGGGGGGCCGAAGGGAGGGGTAAGGATGCTTTTGGGATGATTCGAGCACATTAGATTTATTGTGCACTTTATTTCTATCATTATTACATAGTAATGTATAATGAAATAATTATACAACTCACCATAATGCAGGATCTAGCAGATGCTGATCTGACAGGAGGTAGAGCTCAGGCCATGATGTAAGCAATGGGGTGCAGCTGTCAATACAGATGAAGCTTCACTTGCTCACCGGCCACTCAAGCCCTGCTGTGCAGCCAGGTTCCTAACAGGAAACTGACCTGTACTGTTCGGGTCTTCAGCCCAAGGGGTGGGGACTGCAGGTCTAGAGGATTAGGGAAGACTTTTCTGGGAGGACACTGGTTAGAATAGGTATATTGGAGAAAACTTGCTCTTTGCTGCTGTTTTTAAAGGAGTGTTATCCAAATGTTCTTGCTCCAATTTAAAAGGGAATAAATTATATGAAAACCTCTGCAAGAATGGTGACTCTGGCTTAGACAGTAGACTAAATTGTTGAAATGGAGCTATTCTAACAGAATTAAGAACTGATGAGTTAGATTTATTTGTAAGAGCCAACCAGAGCCTTTTTAAATTATTTTAAACCAATTAAACAGGGTAACACGGCTTAAAAGTAATTATGTGCCAGTGACTTGGCTTATGGTATCTGGATGTGCCATCTGAACAGAATAATCAGGTGAACTTAGTGTTC
This sequence comes from Mirza zaza, assembly GCA_008750895.1. NCBI lineage: Eukaryota > Metazoa > Chordata > Mammalia > Primates > Cheirogaleidae > Mirza > Mirza zaza. The sequence continues at coordinate 57,710 of VSMD01132635.1, read as the reverse complement.
CTCATATGTAACCTCACAAAGTCTCTTTTGGCTATCTTAGCATTCCCTCAGCTCTCTGCTATACTATCTTCTTTGAGATCTTAATAGTCAATGATGTTCAGAAGTTGAAAACATCAAAAAATATGTAAAAGTAATAAGCATACAAAATTAGATGTGAAACTATCCAGCTAATGTAATCAGATAATATATCTATAAGGAAATTTAATTTTGGTCATACTAATATAATATCAGTCCTAGAAGAAAATGCTAGTAGGGCTACTATGAAAAAATTAGATCTTTCACAGTAATCATTGAAGTCTCAGGCAATTCGAGATCAGCCCTGAAAATGGATATATCCAAACTGAGAATTAGAGTCAGAGTGGAATCAGAGTGGGACAGCAAAAGACCATGAACATTGCAGTTACTATTTCACTAATAATAACTGCACACCTAATAAATAAGTGACAGGAACTATGGTAGGCCCTCAGAGAGTTTATAATCTAATGGAAAGACAGATAAACAGATAATGAGAATACAATATTATGATGTCAGCAGCCCCCCAGGCATGATTATAATAAGATTTACAGGGTTGCTTTGAAAATTCAAGGTAACATTATTTCATCAATTTTGAGACATCATAAGCTGTAAGAAACACCATTATTTTTGGACTTGGGGGAGCGGGGGGAGTGGAGGAATACTGCTACTAAAACTGTGACACAGTGGTTTCTTATCACAGTGTATCAAATTCTGCCAACACGAGCATTAAGGATGCAACATTTTTAAAAAGAATACTCCACTATTGTCTGGTATTTTCTTCCAAACTATTGGCATCTGTTCTTTGAATTTTGGTGCTGGTGCTTTCTTGATACAACTTGAAGGTATCATTGAAAAGTTTTCAGACCAGAACTAGGATTTAAATTCTTTCTTTAAATGATTCTGAAATGTCAAGGGTTTACAATTGTCTAGTCACACCACCAGGAACAATCATGAAGTTTGCACATGTGCAAGCTATGACAACTGCATTACAACTGCCTGCTGGTGACAGCATTGTAGGATGCCATAATTATAAGTCACATTCCAGTTTTAGAAATGTTAAAATGGAAAGAAATGTACATCTTAGAATTGGCAAAATACTATTTATTGCTGGTAGCTATTAAAATAAGTGTTATTAGGAGAATATACAAAGAACTCTTTGAGCACTGAAGATATAATAGCTAACTCTCACAAAGGAAGTGACATTTGAACAGATAAATCATATAAGGATGCATGAGTGGCTAAAATGGAGCAGTAGAGCAGGAACACATGTGGAAGAGTGGTAGGAATGGAGGCTGGGCCACAACATGAAGGATTCCATGTGCCTAATTAAGAATTTTGAATTTTATTCTTTGTGTGATAGGGAGACAAAGCTTCAGGATCCCCAAATCAGATTCTCATTTTAGAAAGATAATTTCAGTAACAATTTCGAGACTGGATTAGAATGGGAAGAAAATGGGTAAGGAGGACCAGTTAGCCAATTTCTGCATTAATCCACAGAACACATAAGAATCACTATGGTAGTGGCACGGGGAAGATGAGGAGAGAGTTATCAAAGACACTGAGGTGATAGAATGGACAGGATTCAGAGAACCGAGTGGTTACAGGCAGAATCCTGATATTGTGGTGATTAAAACCATCTTATGTCATGGAAAGTGAATATCAACAAGATACTAGTAAACTATAAATTCTAATAAGATGTATAACTCTTCCCTAAAGGTCCAATGGTGTTTATTCAGTCATTTGTTCAATAAGTTTTTATTGAATGCCTAATTTGTACAGGAGCTGGGAATTTAGTAATGAATAAAACAGAGGGGAGAATAATACCTGTCTTTACGAAGTTTACATTCTAATGGAGGAGGTAGACAAACAAGATAAATAAGTATTAATGAAATATATTGTATATTCATTCATATTAAGTACTAAGGAAGAAAAATCAAGCAAGGAAAGGAAACTAATATGTTGCAGAGGAAGGAGGGTTGGAGTTTTAGAGGTAGAGAAAAGGGAAAGGCGTTACTGAGAAAATATTTGAGTAGAGACCTAAGAGAAGTGAGAGACAGAGCTGTGCAGATATCTAGGGAAAGTGGGATTTTATCCATTTATTTTACTGAAGTGCTATGAAGTATTTGTGTCCCCTCAAAATTCATATGTTGAAATGCTAACCCCCAAGGTAATGACATTAAGATATGGGGCCTTTACGAGGTGATTAGGTGATGAAAGCAGAGTGCACATTAATGATATCAGTGCCCTTATAAAAGAGGCCTGAGGGAGCTCATTCACCCCTTCTATCATGTGAGAACACAGCGAGAAAATGCCAACTATGAACCATGCCATCACCAGGCACCAAATCTTCTGGTATCTTGATCTTGGGATTCTCTGCCCCTAGAACTGTGAGAAATAAATTTCTGTTTATAAACTACCTAGTGTGTGGTATTTTGCTATAGGAGCCAAACAGATTTAATACATGAAGTTTAGTAAAACAAGTCTTATCTGTTGGTAAATATTCTTTGCTGATACTGAATAAGTATTCTTATTAATAATAAATAATATATTTAATATATTCCTTGCTGATACTTAATGTATATTCTTATTAATAGCAGTATTATTAATAAGTATTCTTGGCTAATAAGAGTTCTCCCTGACAGGCAGAAAATCAATTATTCATTAAATATTATTGAGAGATTTATTTATCTTATAGTAATGACAGGTACTATTTTAGATTCTGGGGATTCAGTAGTAGATGAGATAGATGTAATCCCCACCCTCATAGGATAGCCAGATAAAATACAAGGCCCACCAATTAAATTAGAATTTCAGATAACACATAATTTTTTTTTAACACATAATTTTTTAGTATAAATATGTTCCATGTGATATTAGGAAACTACTTATACGAAAATTTGTGTTTATCTAAAATTCAGATTTAAATGGGCATAATGTATTTTTATTTGTTGAATCTGGCAATTCAAGCCCTCACTATACTCAGAACCTAACACACTGGAGGCAGAGATTAGTAAATACAACTAGCATATACTGGACGTGCTATATAACCTGGTAAGCCATAAATTAGAAGGCAATGGGACCCTAAATGTGTGGAGGAAACCTGTCTGCCAACCAAGAACACCCACCCATAAAGCAAGAAATGAGCTTTGGTTCTGTCCAAGCCATTATATATTTTGGATCACCAGCCTAATCTAACTAATATAATGTGTCAATCCTGAAATCCACTATCACCCCTTTACTCTAAAAGTTTTAATATAATGCACCAACAGCTAATAAAATATATGTAAATAAAGGCACCAGGAAGGTAGGCCAAACCCCAGAAGTGCTTGTGGTATAGTCATCTGATACAGCTTTAACCTGAGTGTTTTCAAGAAGGTCATGAGACACATCAGATTACTATAAGAAAATTATATAACTTGGTTTCCCTGAGCAAATAACACCATAGATCATTCCTGGCTAAAAACATTTCAAATACTTTTTTCTTTAAAATAATAATTGAATGTAGAAACAGGTTTTATAGGCTCTAAAAATCATAAATAAGACATGGTTTTTGCCTTCAGAAAGTATATAGCCTTATAGAGGTTAGATACATAATACTAGCAGAATATGATAAATGCCAAAGATATGTGCAAATCGTATCTCTAATTGAAGTGAGGAATTCATTCAATTAGAGGGGAATAAACAGAAGGAAACAACTAAATGAAGGATTTTGATTTTCTTCAAAGCTTTATAATTTCCTATCTTTAATTTGTTTATTAAAAAGTAGAGGTTATTGTAAAAAATTGGAAAATATAAAAATAAGAGAGAAAAACAAAAATCACTTTAAATCTCATCACCCAGAGATAGCCACTGATAGCATTTTAGTATATATCTCCTCCTTTATATTTTAAATAAATCTGGGGTCTTATTGTATATTCTTTTCTATCCTGCTTATTTCCCACTTAATATAATATAAGCATTTTTCATATCATTAAATTATTTGTAAAAATAGGACTTTTTAATAAGTACATAATATTCTATCCCTTAGGTGTATCGTGATTTATTTTCTTCTTATTATTAAACATTTTGTTCATTTCTAAATGTTTTACTTTTATAAATAATTTTGCATTGAACAGCTTTATACATACATCTTTGTAATAATTCAACAACTATTTTTTGAACACTAGTTATTGCTATGGATCTTGGAGATACATTAGTAAATAAATGGCCAAAATCCCTGCCCTCATGGGGGGAAGGAAAGGGACAATAAATATGTAAACTATATATTATATTGGATAGTGATGAGTGCTTTGGAGAGAAATAAAGCAGGGATGGGGGAATAAGAAGTGGTAATGCGGGGGCCTAGGGATTGTATTTTTAAACAGGATGACCAAGAAAGAACCCATTGAGAAAGTGACATGTGAACAAATATCTGAAGGCAGCGAGGCAGCAAGCCATGTGGATATTGGAGGAAAACATTCCAGGCAGAGAAAAACATGTAAAGACCCTGACTTTGGAGTGGATTTGGCATTATTTAAGGAACAGCAAGGAGGCCCGTGTGGCTGAAGCAGAGTTAGCAGGGAAAGTTGTATGGTGGAAGTCCAAGAGGCCTTGCTGATGATGAGTGGGACTTGGCCTGTATGCTGACTGAAATAGGAAGCCATGGGAGGGTTTTAATCAACCCTCAGGTAGCCCTAAAGAGGGCTACCTGATTATTTTGGCTATTCTGTGACAGTAGTCTATGGAAAGAAGGGTAGAAACAGGGAAAACAGGAGGTTATTGCTTCAATCCAGTTGGGCAATGATGGTGGCCTTTGGACAATGGGGATAATAGTAAAATTGGTCAGAAGTGGGTTTTTATTGGCTTAGATGTGAGGTTTGAGAAAAAAAGGAGTCAGGGATGCCTTAAAGCTTCTCATTAGTTCCTTAGGATAAATTTCTAGAGGGGGAATCTATCAGATGTGGTTTTTAGGGCTCTTTATACATATGGCCAAATGGTTCATCTGAGAAGTTGTTGGTTTATACTTCCAATATTCTCTACGGAAAATAAGTTATAAAAATTTTGAGAAAAAGTGTTTCAGCTATAATTTTTTTAAAGCTTTACAAATTACTTATGCCTACATAGAATTATTAGGGATATAAATCGTTCACTTAAATTTTACATGGACATGTTACTACATTTTAAGCAGGAAAAACTTTCTGATGGAGATTACCGAAGTCTGGGTATTTTCCTTTTGAACCTATTCTATAGAAATAACTAAAACATGGAGTGGAATTTGGAAACTGTCAAAAAAAAAAAAAAAAAGAAGTTAAAAATGCTGTGAAAGGCCGGCGCGGTGGCTCAAGCCTGTAATCCTAGCTCTTTGGGAGGCCGAGGTGGGCGGATCGTTTGAGCTCAGGAGTTCGAGACCAGCCTGAGCAAGAGCGAGACCCCCATCTCTACTATAAAACAGAAAGAAATTAATTGGCCAACTAAAATATATATAGAAAAAAAAATTAGCCGGACATGGTGGCACATGCCTGTAGTCCCAGCTACTTGGGAGGCTGAGGCAGGAGGATTGCTTGAGCCCAGGAGTTTGAGGTTGCTGCGAGCTAGGCTGACGCCATGGCACTCACTCTAGCCTGGGCAATAAAGTGAAACTCTGTCTCAAAAAAAAAAAAAAAAAAATGCTGTGAAGAACATTTACCTAAGAGGACAGGACTGAAAAGAGGAACTTTAAAAATTAGCAAAGAAGAAGGTGGAGAACCAGGAACCTGACTTGCCAAAGCAAAGAGAAAAAAGAATTTCAGAAAAGCGGTTATGTTTTTTCAAAAGTTACAAAAGTATTAATATCAAAGTGAAGACTAAACAAAATCCATGAGATTAAGAAAGCCATTGTTGATTTTTATAAGAGTCTTTTTAGTGGAATATAGAGACAGAAGAAATAAATAAGGTAAATTAGATCGCCAGGAATTTTGGTGAATGATTGAAGGCAAAATATATAACTTCTATTTTTCACACACATAAAAAAAGGGAACGGGATGGTAGCTCAAAAGATCACAGAAGACCATTTTTTTAAGGTAAAGGGAAAATCTGAATATGTTTTTAAGGATTTTTAAATTATTTATTTATTTTTTTTTGGAGACAGAGTCTTGCTCTGTCACCTAGGCTAGACTGCCGTGGCATCAGCCTAGCTCACAGCAACCTCAAACTCCTGGGCTCAAGTGATCCTTCTGTCTCAGCCTTCCACGTAGCTAGGACTACAGGCATGCACCATGACGCCTTACTTTTTCAGAAAATGAAATGGAGACTAAGTAATATTGAGGTTGTATATCAGACTAGAACTAGAACCTGAATCTGAATCCAGAGGCAGAATGTTGAGTAAGTCTGACAGTTGTTATTGTTGACTCATCCATGGGAACTGGGGCTTAGGGACAGGGCCAACCCTGTGATGACTACAGGAACTGAGATTCAAGGGAGAGACTCAGGCACAGAGGAAAATGACAGGCAGATAATCAACAAAATGTAAAGCAGGAATTTTCTCATAGGAACAAGACGGGAAGGATAAAGGGGGATGTTAGTGAGAATATCATTTTAATATTCAGTTCATTAATCTTCAAAGACCTATGTTCTAAAAGAGTGAATAAAATAGCTTAACATCTTCTGATACAGTATCTATCGCTGATGATGAGCACATAAGAAGCTCTCAAGATATCCACTTAATTTTCGAGATTAACCAATGCTCCTCTTAACATATGCCCACAGCATGGTATGTGCTCAAAACCAGTAGAGTTCCCTCTAATGTATTTGTGAACCTCTGCTCCCACTACAGCTTTCATGCTTATGGAATCAGCTTCATTTTCTCCAAACCCATTGATACCAGTTAAACTTGTTATTGAAATTATATTAATTAATTAAATGTTATGTAAACCACTGAAATGTGAAACAAAAGTCAGTCACTAAAGAAATTGCTGTCAAATTAGGTGTAAGCAAGACAACTGCAAAAGCTTAGAAAAAGTAAAAAATCTAAAGGTATTTAGCTGGCAAGTGAAATACATTTGTAGTTTAAGTTAAAATTAAAAGTTTAAGATATGTATTTATCATTTTTTAATTTCTCTGTTTTAACTGACTTATTTCATCCACCAATCACCTAACAGTGTTGGATAAGAGAGCTTTTACTATTTTCTGTGTTGTATTTGTATGGAATTTTTGTTCTTTCTATAAAAGCACAGTCTGTGTAGGAAAGTAAAAATAAAGGCTGGAGTCCATGTTCTTTCAGTGATTCCATTCAGCACTTTCATGTGAAACCTCAGTACATAGTATAATACCACATATGTGCTTACACTGTCTCTCTAAGTCTTAGGGTTAGCATGACTATCATGTATTAAATTTTGTATCATGAACATTTGTGGCTCACTAATATTCCTAAAATTATCAGGGATTATGCATTTAGGGGCCAGGTTCTTGTCGTCATTGTGATTTCATTATAGGCCAATGTGTACAGCATTTTAATTCCTCTGTAAGGAATCTTAGAAATAATCTAGTGCAATTCTCTTGGATTAAAAATGAGTAAAGTGAGGACTAGGGTTAAAGAAATTTTCCCAGTGTAAAAATTTATTGAAATAAAATTAAGGGAAATGTTTACATAGTCCCTTAACATTGTATCTTCCCCATGATATATAACACTTTTAATCCAAGGATCTCAAAACATTTTTAAATCAGATCATTAACTATTCTGATTCCTATGTATCAAATTATCTTCTATTTTCTACCAGGTTGCCTCCTGTCAGCCACAACTTAAAAGTCAACATTTTCTTTGCAGGTGAATCAGTTAAGAGTTGCATTCATCTGTGGATAAGAAACCTAAAAACCAAGGGTTGTTTTTATCATATATGTCTGAGATTAGACAGTCCAGGCCTAATCTGTCCACTGTGTGTTTCATAATGTCATCAGGACCACTAAGCTTTCTGTTTTCTTGTTCAGCTATTCTCAGGGTATGCTTGTCAACTCGTAGTTAGCTAATTCACCTCAAGTATTGTAGGTTTGCCTTGGTAGAAGTAATGGGAAGGAGAGAAGAAAGCATGTCAGCTGAGCCGGCCTTTCTTATAAAAGAGATTTCTTGCCTGCACCTAATAATTTCCTCTTAGATCTGATTGGCCAGCTATGTTACATGGCCACTTCTATCTGCAAGGGAGGCTGGGAAAAGTTGTTTTTGGCATCTCCAACAAAACTGAGGCAGTTAATAAGGAAGAAGGAGAAAATGGGTGTTGGGAGAGCAACTGACAGTCTCTGTCACTGCAGGGCTGTTGCCAAGATTAGAAAAAACATATATGTGGTCCCTAGCATGTGCTTGGCTCCTAGTAGATGCTGAAAAACTAGTAGCTCTTATTTTCTTTGAAAAAACTAAAACTAGTGATAATGTCTCCAAATTTCTTTCATAGTAATTATCAAGTGTTTCCATACATGTAATGAATCTAATGTGGTATAAAGTAACTTACTAGAAGAACAAATTTTTACTAAACTGCCACTTGGCACTAAAATATTGACTAGTACAGCAACTTTTTAAAAGCTCATTTGAAATAAAAAAAAAGAAAGAAGCTCATTTGATTAACCAGATTATCATTTGGAAGTGGACAATGAATGCACACTACAGTCTCAAAAATTATAAATATAAATGAACATTTTGTGGTCTATGAGTTGAAAAATATTTACTGTACAGTCATGTGCCACATAACATTTTGATCTTAGACAGACCATATATACCATGGTGGTCCCATAATATTATAATGAAGCCGAAAAATTCCTATTGCCTAGAGATGTCTTAGTAGTCGTAATGTCATAGTACAACACATTACTCATGTGGTGATGCTGGTGTAAATAAACCTATTTTGCTGCCAGTCGTATAAAAGCATAGCAGTACAATTATGTACAGTACATAGCACTTGATAATAATAATAACTATGTTAATAGCTCCTTGCCTGTTATTGCTCCTGAAGACCTTCCAGTGGGACAAGATGCAGATGTGGAAGACAATGATACTGAAGATCCTGACCTTGTGTAGGCCTAGGCTAATGTGTTGTCTATGTCTTTTTTAGCAAAAAAGTTTATAAAGTAAAGAAATAAATTAAAATGTTAAAAATAGAACATAGGGGCCGGGCGCGGTGGCTCAAGCCTGTAATCCTAGCACTCTGGGAGGCCGAGGCGGGTGGATCGTTTAGAGCTCAGGAGTTCGAGACCAGCCTGAGCAAGAGCGAGACCCCATCTCTACTATAAATAGAAAGAAATTAATTGGCCAACTAATATACATAGAAAAAATTCGCCGGGCATGGTGGCGCATGCCTGTAGTCCCAGCTACTTGGGAGGCTGAGGCAGCAGGATTGCTTGAGCCCAGGAGTTTGAGGTTGCTGTGAGCTAGGCTGACGCCACAGCACTCACTCTAGCCTGGGCAATAAAGTGAGACTCTGTCTCAAAAAAAAAAAAATAGAACATAGGGCCGGGCACCGTGGCTCACGCCTAAAATCCTAGCATTTTGGGAGGCCAAAGGAGAAAGATCACTTCAGGTCAGGAGTTCGAGACCAACCTGAGCAAGAGTGAGACCCCTATCTCTACAAAAAATAGAAAAATTAGCCGGGCATGGTGCCACGTGCCTCTTATCTCAGCTACTTGGGAGGCTGAGGAAGGAGGATGGCTCAAGCCCAGGAGTTTGAGGTCACAGTGAGCTGTAATGACACCACTGCACTCTATCCTGGACAACAGAGCAAGATCTCCCTCAAAAAAAAAAAAAAATATATATATATGTCTTACATTATATAAAGGATATAAAGAAACAATATTTTCATATAGCTGTACAATGTCTTTATGTTTTAAGCTGTTACTACAAAAGACTCAAGAAGTTTAACAATTTTAAAGTTTATAAAGTAAAAAAGTTATAGTAAGCTAAAGTTAATTTATTATTGAAGAAAGACAATTTTAAAAAATTTAGTGTGGCCTAAGTGTACAGTGTTTATAAAGTCTACAGTAGTGTACAGTAATTACCTAGGCCTTCACATTCACTCACCACTCCTCACTGCCATGCCCAGAGCGACTTCTAGTCCTGAAAGCTCCATTTATGGTAAGTGCCCTAAACATGTGTACCATTTTTTATCTTTTATACCATATTTTTACTGTACTTTTTCTATGTTTAGGTGTATTTAGATATACATGCCTTATAAATACCTACAGTATTCAGTACAATAATATGCTCTATAGGTTTATAGCCTAAGCACAATAGGCTATGCTATACAGCCTAGCTGTATAGTAGGCTATACTATCTAGGTTTGTGTAAGTACACTCTATGATATTCACACAATGACGAAATCACCTAAAGACAAATTTCTCAGAACATATCCCATTAAGTGATGTATGACTATATTTAATTTTTATTAAATTATACATTTTATCATAAGTAAAGCCTGCTCAAATTGATGACTTGTTGAAAAAATGTCTGTTGAACCATTAAAATTTTCCATAAATATTTATTTGTATTATTCATATATTGTTAAGTAAAGATGTTGACCTTTGAAAGATGTATCTGTGGGATCACTGGGTTGTTCTTTTCTTTTAGATATGGGGTCTTGCTATGTTGCCCAGGCTGGACACAAACTCCTGAGCTCAAGCAATCCTCCCACCTCAGCCTCTCAAGTAACTGGGACTACCACCACCTCACCCAGCAGAAATTTTTATTTCAGTTACAAAAATTTCTAGTAAGGTACTTGATTTTGTGAAGCAACAAGAGGAAAAAGATAAATATGTATTTGTCATTTTATACCATTTTTCACATAAAGAAATAAGAATTTTAACAGAGTTTCATAGATATAAAAATATCTAGAACTAATAACTGCCTCACACACATGATACATTGTGTGTAGTCAATCCCACGATAAAACAAAAAGCTGAAACACAATCCAATATTTTGTTATACTGGACTTTTATCATATAAAAGTCATTTTTAAATGAGTGGACAAAAATTAGTTCATATAAAATGTTGATCTAAATATTTTCTTTAAAATTAACTAAATATAAAAGGGGTATGTGTGTGTAATAAAAGGAAGGCCATTTAAAAAGCCCACTGAATTCATTCATTAAGTAATAAATAATCAATTTATAAAGTTCAAACCCAAACTTTCCCCCTTGATTTCAAGATTTATCTTTTTTCTATATATTAATAATTACCAAAAATACTTAATTCCATTATCCAATAATTTTACATATACCTGTACATGTACATGTGTATCTTCAAATTGTAGTTTTTTAACTACCATAGTTCCACCAGGAAGTTGTGGGTGCTTTTTGCTTTTGAACTTTTTGTTGCTTATTTTTTCTTGACTTAGGTTTTTCCCATCACCTATAGTTCAGCTTGTCTTTGTCTTCCTTTAAATTATTTCATTTAGCCTAATTTTACCTCTTCTATCCCCATGCCACCACCCCCATTCCACCCCAATTTAGCATATATCTTGTTCTTACTGATAGTATAATAGCTATGTCAACATTGTCATTTCATTGGCAGCATTCTTACTGCTTTGCAGTCAGTCTCCATGGTGAGGAGAATTTGTTTAATTTTGTTTATTCAATTGACAAATAATTATTTCATATATTCATGGGGTACATAGTGATGTTTCAATACATATAATGTATAATAATCAGATCAGGATAATTAGCATATCTATCATCTCAAACATTTATCATTCCTTTGTGTTGGGAACATTCAATATCCTCCTTTTAGCTATTTGAATCTATATATTATCCTTAACTATAGTCATCCTGCAGTGGTATAGGATACTAGACTAGAATTTATTCCTCCTATCTAGCTGTAATTTTGTATCCTTTATAAATTTCTCCCTATCCCTCCCTTCTCCCTGAAAATTTAAGTATAAATATCTTTTTAAAATAACTGAAATAAAGTGCACATGTTTAATTCTTTCCATTTTTCTCCAAACTTCTTAGCCATCCAGATGGTACTTTTCTAACTTCTTTCTTTTACTCCTTCCATATTTATGTTTCTTTCTAGTTTTTCATGATCTCCATTGTAGGATCCTTGTAATACCCAACTTATTTTATGTTTTTCCACTCCCACATAAATAGAATGTGTGCTCATTTCACTAAACTTAATTAAGTCATAGTTTCTCAGGACAACTGTATATCTTTTATGACTGCTAATATAGTTCTCTGCCTATTTCTGCATCACCTTCTCTCCCAGTACTCCGTTTGCTATCCTCAACATCGCCGTTATCTAGCTAGATTCCTTCTCACTATTCCAGACCCAGTTCAGAACACCACCCCAGACTCTTGAGCACTTGATTTGTTCCTCAGTTCCAGTACTTAGCAGAGCTTGAGACTATGTCTTACTCATCAAAATATTTGCTCAAGTATTTGTTGAATTGGTAAATGATTAGGTCAAATATCTTATTCCAAATTCCCTAATTCATCTATACTTTTCTGAGTGGAACCCTAATTTTACAGTCATATAATTTTTTTTTCATCTTGAGCTTTTCCTAAACATTTCACTTTTTGTTGTTACTTGATATCTTCCTTTTATCCATTTAATCTTTTGCAGATAAAAAAAAATTTTATTTAAGTTAAAATGCTCTTTGTATTTTCTCACTAAGGCATCCAACAAGGTCCTTGTATACTTTAAGGAGTAGCATTGTCAGTTTCATAAATAATCTGAAACCTATTAGCTACTCAGATCCTTTCCACAGATCAGGCTAAGCAAACTTCCCTGGCAGGAAGCCACCAGAAATTCCAGTTGCAGGGTCCTGCCATATTCCTTCACATAAAGGGCCTGGGAAGTGCTAGCAGTGCCCTATTTCTCTTAACTATCTCTAACCCTTCCTAAAAGAAAAGGTAAGTAAAAATGCATGGCATGGTAAATATTTTAAATAAAATAAAAATACATATACATATTATGGATAAATTACTTTCAAAAGTATGTTCTGCCTTATTTTCTAAGGTATAAAAATATTTCAGGGAAGTTTCAATAAATCAAATGTTAAGAAACTACTAAAACATTTTCTGTGAGTTCCTTTCATTTTGTCTGATTTATAATATATATTTCAACACTGCTATACTGCAGAGTATATAGGTTTGTCTGTCATATCACAGCTTTCAAAGGGAAATTCTTATTTTAAATGTCTACATCATCATTAAACAGTTCTAATAATAAGAGGCCTAAATTTTAAGTCCTCAGGGATATCAAAGTATCTCATCGAGTATGTTATTCAAGTTCTGGCAGCGTACTGCAAAACAGATATGTAACAGGCAATAGAGGGCAAGAACAAACTTAATATTGTTATCTTATTGTTTACAATTTCCAAAATATAGCATAAGATTATAAAATATTTTGTTTAAGACTATTAGGCTATTTTAGTAAGTGAACCAAAGGTGGTGGGGGTAGGGATGGGAGTGGGGGTGCAGACTTCTAGGTGTATTTATTTCAAGATACATCTTATAATTGACTATTTTTCCTACTTAAGTAAATGTATTCCTCTTAGTGTATAACTCAGAGAATTGTTATAACATTCTCGAGAATGAGTCATTTAAAAATGTAATTTTAAAAAGTCCACATTTCAGCCTTGTTAAGGGGGTTTAATTGTGTGGTGACCTTGGAGATTTATCTCCAATCGTGCAGTCTAAAGGAGACCTAGCATAGCTTAGAAAGTACAAGACCCCAAAATTCATTTTTACTCTACTAGATATTTTTACTTATTATGGTTTCTTTGAGGAAGGATTGGAGCTGGTAAAAGGGCAATAGGCATTTGTGTAATGGTCTGGAGTTTGACAGCCAAAAATAAACGTAGGAAAAAAATCATGACTTTCAGATGTGTGACTTTGAGATTTGGCACAGGCTGAATTCAAGTTTACCTTTGCACTATAAAAAAAAGTTTGCCAGGCAGATGGGTAAACAGTAGGGTTTATCTTACTTTATAATGAATGTTAAACTGTCCAAGATCTTTTAGCCTCAAAATTGTTTATTCACAAATAATAAAGAAGAGCATTTCAGACACACCTAAAAATTACATTTTCATAACCTGACTGATCCTTTCCTTTTGCTTATCAGTTACTCAATTATGTTGCTATATTTTTTAAGTTATAACAGTTGTTAAAAGTTATGAACTTAAAAAAACTTAGGAAACTTTCAGAAGACTTCTGATATATGTAAGTGTGTATGTGTGTATAGGCCGGGTACAGTGGCTCACGCCTGTAATCCTAGCACTCTGGGAGGCCGAGGCAGGCAGATTGCTCGAGGTTAGGAGTTCAAAACCAGCCTGAGCAAGAGCAAGACCCCGTCTCTACTATAAATAGAAAGAAATTCATTGGCCAACTAATATATATAGAAAAAATTAGCCGGGCATGGTGGCATATGTCTATAGTTCCAGCTACTTGGGAGGCTGAGGCAGCAGGATTGCTTGAGCCCAGGAGTTTGAGGTTGCTGTGAGCTAGGCTGACGCCATGGCACTCACTCTAGCCTGGGCAACAAAGTGAGACACTGTCTCAAAAAAAAAAACAAGAAAAGAAAAGAAAAGTAAGTGTGTATGTGGGTATAGAAAGAGGGGGGGTGTGTATGTATGCATTTATTTATTTTTAATTGATACAAGCTTTCCCCCTGTTGGTTCTCAAGGAAACATTCAACTGGGAGACATTGGGAAATGTATGAGGGCATTTTTTGGTTTCTCAGTGATGGAAGGGGACAGGCAGTGAGATACTGACATTTGGTGCCGGAAACTAAGGATATCAAACATTCTGCAAAATGTGGGACTACTGTCCTGCACAACTGTGAATTATCCCATACAAAATACCAATGATGCTGTCACCCTTAAGAAACCCAAAGAACATAGTTATAAAAATAAATGAACAGTTTATCTTGAACAAGTTCAGAAGCAGAGTAGCGTAGGGACTCCATGTGGACTGCGAAGCCAGACAGCTTGAGCTCAAATCCATTTGAGGTCTGACTATATGACCTGCATGTTATTAAATGGTTTGAGACTCAGTTGCTACATCTGTAAAATGGGAATAATATTATATTAATAGTAATAGCTGTCTCACAGAATTTTGTTGTAAGGATGAAACAAATGGAAATACATAAAGTGCTTGGAATATGGTAAGCTCTCCATTAATGTTGGCTAGTGCCATTACAAATTCACTCAAGTCCATTTTAAGGTAATTAGTATTGGTAAGAGAATATACAAATATATGTTTTGAAACCTGAAGCTTCTAAATTTGAAAATCTTCAGGCTAGAATCCATTATGTGTTGGAAGATATTTCTTGATGATGACAATTATAATGTAAGCAAACTCTCGTTCACTAAATCTATTCAGACAAAGCAGTAGGAGAGGGTTAAGGAGTGAGGGGAGCATTCCCAGGCTGAAGAAAATGTTCGTGGTCTGTAGAAAAGGGAGGGTGCAAGGAGGACACTTCACGGGGTGAAGAGATGCAGAGGAGGAGGCCTGACTAAATTATCACTATGAGTTTGCACAGTGGCAAGCACAGCTGATGAGATGCACCAAAGAAAAGACTATTGCTGACCTAGGACCATAAGGAAAAATTAAATTCAAATTGCAATCAAGTTGGAGGACATTTATGGGACTCTGCACGTCCATGGGGTCTGTAAGGCTTCAGTCTATCAGTACAGCCATGGAACATTCTGAATAGTTAAATGCCTCCTTCTGTAAGCGAGGAGACCACTCACTCTGCAGCTAAATCTTGCACTTGTTTGCACACAGAGGTCCTTGCTTATGTAACTCACTTTACTATAATACACAGTTTTTAGAGCACATAAAGGAAAAGTCAGTGAAAGCCAGTTTTGCTTCTATTAAGGATTTATAAGCACAAAAGTGAAGAGTGAATTAATCCTTGTGTTTTATATATTTAAAAGAAAGAATCCATTGGGAGGCCGAAGCAGGAGGATTGCTTGAGGCCAGGCGTTTGAGACCAGCCTAAGCAAGAACAAGACCCCATCTTTACAAAAAAATAGAAATATTAACGGGGTGTGGTGGTGTGTGCCTATAGTCCTAGCTACTTGGAAGGCCGAGGCAGGAGGATCACTTGAGCCCAGGAGTTTGTGGTTGCAGTAAACTATGATGTCGCCACTGTACTTCAGCTTGGGCTACAAAGCAAGACCTTGTCTGAAAAGAAAAAAAAAGGAATCCAAACCAGAATGAGGTTACTGCCTGTGGGAAGAACAGAATAGCTTGTCACAGGTAAATGTAACACATTTTTCGTAAGTACAAATTAAGCAGCCTGAAACAAAAGGCACTAAAGAGGTTAAATAATACCAATTGCCCTTCTGATTTTTCAAATCAAAGTTCTGTCAACTGTCAGATGTGTGAATTCAAAAGATAAATGCTTTAATCACAGATAGGATTGGGTAGTATCACCATTAGTAGCAGACTTCCAAAAATAGCAGTAATAGTACTATGTTGATGAATTCTCTTTTGAAGATTGAGCCACAAAGTACAGAATGTGGTGAGTTGGAATTGATGACAGCCACTATCCTATTCCCTTATCATTCTCAGTTCCAATTCCTACCATTTAAACCTTTGCATTGCTAAGTTCGATTTTCCCCTTTATGTTCCCTAGGTATACATTTGCATCTCCTGCACACACCCACTTTTCTTTGAGACTCTCTCTAAGGTTGCCTTACTTGGTCCTGCTGTGAATGTTTCTCAAATCTCTGTCTTCACTGGTGCCCCTTCCCTCACACTCCACTCCTCACATTCCTCAGAGCTTTTAGATAGTGCTGCTTAAATACAAATATTCTACCCTAAATTTCACATATATTCTCTATCAAACTATCAATATATCTGGTCTGCTATTTGCAAAATGCCTCCAGAATCTGACCAATCGAAGCCACCCTCAACTCTTCCTGGCCCATTACAGTGGCCTCCTCACTGGTCTCCATGCTGCTGCCCACCCCCCCTGCCCTCCTCTGAACATGGCAGCCAGAGTGACACTTTTAAAACAGAAGTCACATCCTGGCACAGCTCTGTGCAAAACCTTCCAGCGGCATCCCATCTCATTCAGAATAAAAGTCAAATATTTTATGATTCATAAAGTTTTACACAACAGGCCGGGCGAGGTGGCTCACGCCTGTAATCGTAGCTCTCTGGGAGGCCGAGGCAGGCGGATTGTTTGAGCTCAGGAGTTCGAAACCAGCCTGAGCAAGAGCGAGACTCCATCTCTACCATAAATATAAAGAAATTAATTGGCCAACTAAAAATATATAGAAAAAATTAGCCGGGCATGGTGGCGCATGCCTGTAGTCCCAGCTACTCGGGAGGCTGAGGCAGCAGGATTGCTTGAGCCCAGGAGTTTGAGGTTGCTGTGAGCTAGGCTGACGCCACGGCACTCACTCTAGCCTGGGCAACAAAGTAAGACTCTGTCTCAAAAAAAAAAAAAAAAAAAAGTTTTACACAACGAATCTCTGACTTCCTCTCTTATTCTTCTGGCCTTCACTTGCTCCTGTTGTTACCTCCAGCTGGAATTCGTCTCCCACCCACATCCCCAGCACCAGCCACAGGTACCTGTGAGCTTTGCTCCTTCATCTCCTTGGGGACTTCACTTGAATGAATTCTCTGGCAGTCTCCCCTGACCATCCTGGCCATGGCTCCTCCTTAGGCCCCTTCCCTACTTTACTTTTCTCCACCACACTTTTCACTGACATAAGCAGCAATTTACTTATTTATTATTTCTTTTTTTTTTTTTGAGACAGAGTCTCACCCTGTTGCCCAGGCTAGAGTGCCGTGGTGTCAGCCTAGCTCACAGCAACCTCAAACTCGTGGGCTCTGGCGATCCTCCTGCCTCAGCCTCCCGAGTAGCTGGGACTACAGGCATGCACCACCATGCCCGGCTAATTTTTTTTTCTATATATATTTTTAGTTGGCCAATTAATTTCTTTCTATTTTTAGTAGAGACGGGGTCTCACTCTTGCTCTGGATGGTTTCGAACTCCCGACCTTGAGCAATCGGCCCGCCTCGGCCTAGCAGAGTGCTAGGATTATAGGCGTGAGCCACGGCGCCCGGCCTTATTTGTTGTTTCTTTTGTGTCTCTCCACACTGGGAAGTGTGAGCACAGGGGTGTTAGTCTGCTTTGCTCATTGATGGACCTGTAGTGCCCAGAGTCCTAGTAACCCTAGTACTCGGCACAGTTCCCATTATACATACTTCCTGAATAAATCCAAAAATCTCTGACTCTTCTATAACCAGCTTCTAATATGGACTATCCTGTCTTTCCTGAAAATCCAGTTTTCTCTTGCTAAAAATCCATCCAGTTCAGAATTTTGTAGTTGTCTTTGTCTCTGTCAGTAGAACATCGGATTAGTTACCAAAATCTTTCAATGCCACAATGTTATTAGAGTCTGTCTCCTTCTTTCTTAGTTCTGTTGCTACTATCTTTGTTACTGACAGCATAGGTTGGAATGAGACAGACTTGGGTTTGGATCCTATCCCCACATTTTAATCAGTAGACTTTGAGTAATGTGTGTGAGCCTCATCCAATCAGTCGAAGGCCTTGGAAGAAAAAGGTCCCCCGAGGAAGGAGGAGGTCTGCCTCCAGACTGCCTTCCAACTCCAAGCTCTAAGATCAATGCTTCCCTGCTGGCATGCCTTGCAGAATTCAGGTTTGCCAGCCATCGCAATCACGTAAACCAAGTTTTTAAAACAATCTTTCTCTCTCCCCTCCCCCGCCACCAATACATCCTATTGGTTCCCTCACTAATGTACTAACCATACTGAGACCTATCAGAATCCTATCTGTTCCTTATGGCCCATCTCCTCCCTCATCTATGACCATTCCAGACAGAAGTTCATGCTTCACTCTGGATTTCATTTTTTTTTTTTTAGACAGAGTCTCACTTTGTTGCCCAGGCTAGAGTGAGTGCTGTGGCGTCAGCCTAGCTCACAGCAACCTCAATCTCCTGGGCTCAAGCAATCCTGCTGCCTCAGCCTCCCGAGTAGCTGGGACTACAGGCATGTGCCACCATGCCCAGCTAATTTTTTGTATATATATATATTTTTTTAGTTGGTCAATTAGTTTCTTTCTATTTTTAGTAGAGATGGGGTCTCGCTCAGGCTTGTTTCGAACTCCTGATCTTCAGCGATCCACCCGCCTTGGCCTCCCAGAGTGCTAGGATTACAGGCGTGAGCCACCATGCCCGGCCTACTCTGGATTCCTTGAACTCATCAAACACTCCTCTTTGCACTGCCATAATTTGTATTTGTAATGATTTCCCTACAAGGAACTATGCTGTCCCACATCTGTCACTGAGTTACCTAGGGAAAGCTAATTAATATATCTGAGCCTCTATTATTTCATGGTAAAATGAGAGTAATAATTTTCTTAATTGGCCAGGCAAGGTGACTCATGCCTGTAATCCTAGCACTCTGGGAGGCTGAGACGGGAGGATCATTCAAGGCCAGGAGTTTGAAACCAGCCTGAGCAAGAGCGAAATCCCATCTCTACTAAAAATAGAAAGAAATTAATTGGCCAACTAAAAATATATAGAAAAAAACTTAGCTGGGCATGGTGTCGCATGCTACTCAGGAGGCTGAGGCAGGAGGATCGCTTGAGCCCAGGAGTTTGAGGTTGCTGTGAGCTAGGCTGATACCACAGCACTCTAGCCAGGGCAACAGAGTGAGACTCTGCCTCAAAATAAACAAAAAAATTCTTATTGAATTGATGTGTAGAAAATATACATGCTCACAGTATTGTGAAACACATAACGTAGTGTGAAAAAGGTACTTAATACCACTAATCTCCTGGGAAGCTTGTGTGGCAGTGAAATGAGCCATATTATGTCCTGTCAGGTTCAGGAATGAAGACAGATCTGCGGGGTTGTATTGTAACTGAGACTCTGAGAGCACAGCCAGCCTGTGATTCTAAGATGAGCACTTGAGGGTGTACATGTGTAAGGCAGATCTGGAAACAAAGCATCAGTCCAAGGCAAAGAAGGCAACTAGACTCAGTGCCCAAGATCCAGGGCATGCACCCATTTGGGGTAGGTGCAAAAATCACCAATACTTTAAGTAGATGGAATGCTCAGGTCAGAGAGTTCCAATGGTAAGAGTCTAAAATCTGGAAATGAAAGTACAAGGCAAGGTACCCTGTCCTAGGACTGAGTTTCCCACATCAATGCAGAACAAGTAGTAACCATGACTCAATGTAAAATCAGTAGACGTTATGCCTACCACCTAGGGCCAGAAATGCTTCTAGAAACAAGATTAAGGCTGTTGGTGGTAGCTAGATAGCTTCAGCTGATTGGCTAGATAGCCTTCAGCTGAGGGCTTCCCTGGTAGCATCTTGAGAAGACCAAGACTTAGGGATGCCTCCATCTTATCTGTGGGTATGCTCATTTTTCTCTTGCATCGATCTGCATCTTTATCAAAAAGTGTGGGATTCATTTTAGGCAGTATAGTTTGATTACCAAAAGTCCCTCTTACTCAGTTGTGTGGATCTGGGTAGGACTTCAAGGACTAGGTAGAATTAGGGTTGAAATTAAATTTTGCTTCTGATTTCAATAAATAAAAGTAGCTATTGACTGGGGATAGAACAATCTCAGTGTTCCCAGCTATAGGCCCGGTCAGCGCTTATTGCTCATGTTAGGGTTTACTAGGTAAAAAATGCATCAGTGAGGGTCCCAACAGGAAACAAAGGCAACATTCAAATTAGGATAATTTAGGAAGTTTGTAAGGGACTACTATAGGGGAAGGTTAAGTAAGAGAACAATAAGGAACAGAAAGAATTAAGATAGCAGTTGAGCTGTTACCTCTCTTGGGCCCAAAGTGAAGAGGAAAGGGGAAGTTATGGAACCTCCAAGGAGAGAGAATCATGCAAAGCAGGTGCTTTGAGAGGAGCCATGAGTGACCTTTGGATAAGGGTCACAGCCAGCCCAAGGCAATCTCTCACTCTCCCAACTCCTTTGCATGCCCTTCAACTAAGCCCATCTTGAAGCCAAAGGGCATGGAGCCGCACAGGGTAGCCTCCAGGGCTGACAACACAATAGAGAGGAGTGGAGAGTGAATCTGAAGGAGCAAATGTAAGTTACCTGGCACTCTTGGGCTGCCAAAGCACAATGGGATCCCCTTCTTCTTAATCCTCCTATCCTCCCTGTCTCATCTTCCCCAGGTTGTCCTTAAACCTGCCCATCCCCCAAGGCTGCACTCCCAAAGGGCTCACTTCACAACTCCTGCTCCCTTTCACTCTTACCCATGGATTTAACTCTCACCAGTATGTGTGATTCCTGTGAAGATAGCCCTAGCTCTGACCTAATCCAACTGCCTGCTGGATAACTTGACCAGACGGCCACTGCTACCTTAACATCAACAGATCCCCAACCAAGCCCCTAAACTCCTACTATCGCAGCTCCAAAACAGCTCCTCCTAAAAAAATAAATAAATCAAAAATAAAAATAAAAAAGTAACACAAAATGCTACCATATCTTCTAAAAAAATAAAAAATAAAAAAATAAAAATAAAAACAAAACAGCTCCGCCTCCTAACTTATAACTCCTAATTTCTATAGCACCATCATTCCTCCAATTACTCATTACTACAAGCTCAGTCATACTTACCTGAGCCTTGGTTTTTTTGCCCTCCAGTGATTGCAAAGTCCCATACTTTCTCCTTCCAATATGCTTTTCTAGTGTGTGTCTAATCTCACACCTGTCCTAATTAAGGGCCTATCTACTTTTTACCTGGATTGTTGAAATAGATTCTAGATGTCACCCTTACTCCTGTCCATTCTGTACTCATTCCAGGGCACAAACATTGAAGTTTGTTGTACCATTTGCCTCACTGATGCAGCCATACCTTTTGCCTCTGTCCTCCTTGGAAATGAGGCATTTAAGGGGAGGGAACAATCCATAAGCTGAATATTCACACAGCACATTACTCCTTTATAAATGGAAACTTAGGCTGGGCGCGGTGGCTCATACCTGTAATCCTGGCACTCTGGGAAGTGGAGGCAGGTGGATTGCTCAAGGTCAGGAGTTCAAGATCAGCCTGAGCAAGAGTGAGACCCCATCTCTATTAAAAAAATAGAAAGGAATTAGCTGTACAACTAAAAATATATATAGAAAAAATTAGCCACCCATGGTGGCGCATGCCTGTAGTCCCAGCTACTTGGGAGGCTGAGGCAGTAGGATTGCTTGAGCCCAGGAGTTTGAGGTTGCTGTGAGCTAGGCTGATGCCATGGCACTCACTGTAGCCTGGGCAACAAAGTGAGACTCTGTCTAAAAAAAAAAAAAAACTACAGATGGGAAATCAGTCTCAGGAGCTCTGGCTGGGGCAGTGTTCAGCAATTATGCCCATAAAGTAAGGCAGAAATTTTGAGGTCACGACTTGGAGCCAAGAAAGCCAGAGAAAGCCAGAGAAAGCATAGAGAAAGCCAGAGAGTGTAGATTGGTTGTATGGTTTTAGCCTATCCTTCATACAAACATTATTTCTCAACAAATTTATTGGTTGACAATTAACAGACTTTGCTATCATCTGCTCTATACTAGTTCTTCTGTTGCGACACAAAACAATATTGAAGTATAACTTTAAACAGTTCAAGGTCAATATGGCAGCTTAACTATGCCTAGGACCCAAGCTTTTGCTATCTTATTGCTCTGCCATCCCAGGGTAAGGTACTTGTCATCATGGTTCAAGACGTCTAATTATATTCAGCAGCCAGATGGAGAAAAGGGAGTGAGGGCATGCCCTTTCCCTTTAAAGGCACAGCGCCAAAGTCACATAGTCCCTCAGCTCCCATCCCAAGAGCACAGATACCTTCATGTAAGGGAGGCTGGGGGACAAATCTACTCCTAGTGTCCATAAACCTAGCTATACTTCAGGGGTTCTTTTACTAAAGAAGGGTAGAACAGGTACTAGGGCACAACTGGCAGTCTCAACCCAATGCTCTCAGGTACAAAAGAATCCCAGCTCCTTGCCCATGTGGAACTCTTTGTACTACCTGGGAGGTCAGCGTATCCACCATTGGTAGTTCAGCTTCTCAGGGCTAGCTTCTTGACTTTTAGAGCTATCTCTTTTACTGGTTCCTCTAGCTTAAGAAGACATCCAGGACAAGAATTTCCAACTCCAGAATCAATTGAATCAATCCTGGGGGCCAATGGAGACAGAACAATTCAGGGTTTAGTGTTCTTTTTAAGCAAAAATATTTTAGTGATGAGAATTATAGAGGGAACTCATGTAATTCTGGGGTAAGCAGGAGTATAGAGAGACTGGTTAAGTTTCGGGAACTTGGTCTGTCCCTGGAATGTGGAAGAATTTCTAAGGTTGAGATTTGGTAGTCATGGCAGGAATAAGCTTTAGGTTTCAGGAGAGAAAGCAGTAGTCTTTGACAGTTAAGAAAACATGTCTGAGTGGGTGAATAAGCACAGGCAGTGAAGTTTCAAGAGCATCTGGGTTTGGGGAATATGGGGTTGTTCCACATTTTATCATGCAGAAGCAGGCTTCTGAGACCTCCGAGTATTTCTTTGGTCACTGGCCAGACCTGTATTATCACTTCTCTGATGCAGAGAAAACACTGAGAATGAGCTGTCCCAGAGAAGCTTCCAAGCCATTCAGAATTGCAGGGTCAGGGGTGGCAGATTCCTGATGAGTGACATGTCCGCTGTCAGGATTCTGCAGCAAGAATCTTACAGCTGGCAAATGCTACCAAAAGAGCAAGCACCTTCCATTCAAGGCAGTGCTGCTGGCAAATCACAGCCGAAGTAGGGATATACTCCAGAGTGGTGCTCAGGCTTAGCTTTGGATAGGAGAGTGGTTTGGTGGGTAAACTTTGACATTGCCTTAAGCAAGGAAACTACCACTCTTGGCTGTGAAATAGGCTACTGGGGGTGACTTTACTATCCCCAGGCTCATGGTTCTCATAATTATTGGTACCGTAGTACCTGCTTACCTGCAGAGGATCTATTCCAAGACTCCCAGTGGATGCCCGAAACTGTGGATAGTACCGAACCCTATATAGACCATGTTTTTTTCCTATGCATACATACCTATGTTAAAGTTTAATTCATTAATTAGACACAATAAGAGATTAACCACAATGACTAATAATAAATTAGAACAATTAAACAACATGCCAGTATCACTATTCTTGCACTTTGGGGCCATTATTAAGTACAATAAGGGTTACTTGAACACACACACTGCAATACTGCCACAGTCGATCTGACAACCAAGATGGCTCCTAAGTGACCAACGACAGTGGGTAGCATAGATGGCTTGGGTCCAACGGACAAAGAGATGATTCACATCCCAGGTGGAACAGAGCGGGATGGCCCAAGATTTAATCATGCTACTCATAACAGAACACGATTTACAATTTATGAATTGTTAATTTCTGGAATTTTCTATTTATATTTTTGGACTGCAGTTACTGTGGGTAACTGAGATCTCAGAAATTGAAACTGTGGACAAAGGGTAACTACTGTACTCCCAGTCTCACACTGAGGCTTTATAAGTGAACCTGTTGTCCCAAACATGGTTTTTTTCATGAGACAGGCAAGGGGGAATGGTCCAAACTAGCAAGATTAGAATCAAGGGTCCAGACAAACCCACAAGTTTAAGCAAAGACAAATGGTTAAATATGGAAACACACTAAATCATTCCTGTTTTAAAGATAGTTTGCAGGTATATGAATTCAGAAAGTAGATACACAATGAAGATGTAAATTCTAGATGGAAAAGTCCACTTGGACTATGTATGAGTTTCTATACCCAAAATAAACAGAAAGAGATTAGGGATCCAGCAACAGGCATTGGGACCACAGGAAAAATTTATTTTCCATCTAGAGTACATCTGTTCTTTACATTTAGATATCTGTGACACAAACTAATGACTGCTGAAAGATATTCCAAACTCTACTGTTACAATTGGAATTAAAGAGTGAAAGTTGCACAGTGAAGCTTGGGACCTCTGCATCCACATGAGCCAGGAGCTACTGGGAGGCTCCATGTAGATACTGAGGACCATTAAGTCCGCTTGTAGAATGCTCGTGCCTTTTTGACAGCCTGCCCTGTAGATTTCAGACTTGCCTTGCTAACCACCATGATCACGTAAGCCAATTTGTTGTGATAAATCTGTTAATATATATGTCCTACTGGTTCTCTTTCTCTGGTTGAACCCTGACTGATATACAAGTACTATAAAGTCATTTTAGTAAAATTTTAAAAAAGAAATCATCAAGTAACATATTTTAAAATAGATCATGAAAAATTATAATGCATTAAGATAATTATTTAAATTGTAATAAATTATGATAGCTTCCATGAATTTAAAGATATTTTTCAACTCTAGCACACCATGAATGATAATCAACATTAAAAACTACTCAGTTCACATTTATTTCCCAACTTCCTGCTCCTTTTTAAAAATAATGAATTTTAAGCCCTAACCGTATAACTTAGTGATTTTGATGGGAAAAACAGCATCTCTTTATCTTTAAAAATAAATTTCTTGAAATCTTCTCATAGGCCTGCATTAATTCTCTCATTTTCCTTGTGTTGAATTAATAATCTTTTTGGAACTTTCCAAAAACAAAAAACCCACAAGGTTTTTCCTAAATGTATAGAAGATCTCGTTTTCCCTGCTTTAATTTTGCTTTCACTATAAAATATAATCTTATTGTTATGACAAGCAATAATGAATCTTCAGTGCACTGCTATTTTTTAACTGGCACTTTTTTTTTTTTGAGGCAGAGTCTCACTCTGTCACCTGGGCTAGAGTGCAGTAGCGCCATCATAGCTCACAGCAACCTCAAACTCCTGGGCTCAAGTGATCCTCCTGCCTCAACCTCCTAAGTAGCTAACTACATGTGCATGCCACTACGCCTAGCTAATTTTTCTATTTTTAGTAAAGACAGGGTCTTGCTCTTGCTCAGGCTGGTCTCCAACTCCTGACCTCAACCAATCCTTCTGCCTCAGCCTCCCAAAGTATTAGGATTACAGGCTTGAGCCACCGCACCCCACCTTAACTGGCTCTTTTAGTCCTGTCTTAATAAATCTGGTTTCATGCTCTGTTCCATTGCCTGAGGATATTCTAAAACACTTTAAATGGTTTAATTAAGCAATAAGTTTCAATATATCGATAAACTGAGTGTATATATCTATTTATTGAATTGTGAATGAATGACTTCTCTATAGATCATATTATTCCTGATGCTCTTTACTTATCTAAACTAGTACAACAATTTACACAACTCTCAATCATCCATACTTAGAGGAAAAACAGTGGAATGAAAAACCCAAAATGGCAGATTTTCCAAAAATCATTTATATCTGACTTCATCTTTAAACACATGTAAAGGCCCCGGAACATCTTGCATTTCATACGTCCCTAGTTCTCAATCCTGGCCATGCAGCAAAAGCAGCTGTGGAAGTTTTAACATGCACACCCATCTTGCCCCCAGAATTATTTGACTCAGTAGGTCTGGAGAGGAGCCCTGGCTTCAGAACTCTCTTGCCTTCCTCTCCCATCTGGTCATCCAGTTCACTGGTGCTCTTAGCGTTGCTCTGGAATCACAAAATACAAAGGGGTCGGGAAGCTCCTGCC
This sequence comes from Mirza zaza, assembly GCA_008750895.1. Taxonomy (NCBI): domain Eukaryota; kingdom Metazoa; phylum Chordata; class Mammalia; order Primates; family Cheirogaleidae; genus Mirza; species Mirza zaza. Next base: position 31,151 of record VSMD01132635.1, on the reverse strand, counting down.
ATCCAACAGCCCCAGGGGGTCCAGACTATGCATAAAAGCCTCCAGTGACAGCAGATTAACTTCTTCCTAAGGCAGTCTGCTCCATTTCTGGAGAAGATTGCTAGAAAGTTATTTTTTATATATTTAGCAGAGTCTGTCTGAATTTTACATTCACGCCTCCCTTTTCAGTCTCCAATTTAGGGCCCCTTCCTATCATGCTGTCATTTGTGCTCCTTGTCTATCAAATATTGCTGGAGGAAGTCACAAATAGGTATTGACTGGGTCTCCTCGAAATCTGAGTCACTCACTATCGCATGCCAGCTCTTGTATTCATATTTTTTGCCTGCTTCTCAGGTTCTCCACAGCAGCGGAACCAAAACTTCATATATTCTCAAACCCCATTTTCACTCCCACATTCCCCAAAAAGGACCTCACCGCCCTGCTTGTTTGTTTAGCAGATTAAGGCCATCTTTTGGTATCTGTCTGTTCCATCTTTAATGTCCCTATATTCACCAATGAAGATGATAATTATGATAAGCATCTATTGCCAAGAAATGACCCGCATTTTTTCCAACTCTTAACAAATTCTCTTATATCCATCTCAGTCTCTGATGCCTCTTCTGGAACGTTTTCCCGTCATTTACCTATTCTTTCTTTTTTCTTTTCCAATTTCTTTTTCAATAAGAATTTTCAGAGAACGTATCTATTTTTTTCTTGCCTCTATACTCTTTTCCTTTGCCTTAAAATCCCACTTAGGTCTCTCAGATTTTAAAAACAAAATGAAAAGGCCGGAGGCGGTGGCTCACGCCTATAATCCTAGCACTCTGGGAGGCCAGGTGGGTAGATTACTCGAGGTAAGGAGTTCAAAACCAGCCTGAGCAAGAGCGAGACCCCGTCTTTACTATAAACAGAAAGAAATTAATTGGCCAACTAATATATATAGAAAAAATTAGCCGGGCATGGTGGCGCATGCCTGTAGTCCCAGCTACTCGGGAGGCTGAGGCAGTAGGATCGCTTGAGCCCAGGAGTCTGAGGTTGCTGTGAGCTAGGCTGACGCCACGGCACTCACTCTAGCCTGGGCAACAAAGCGAGACTCTGTCTCAAAAAAAAAAAAAAAAAAAAAAGCAAAATGAAAGAAAAAAATTTTAACCCCGACAGTCTACTGGGATATTCCCTCTTCCCTTTCCTTACACAATATATTTCTAGGCAAAAGGTACATTAATCTACATTAGCTTCCCTAAGCCCCTCTCTCCTTCATTGCACACACTCTGTCGGCTCCACCTATGGCATGGTATTGACTTCCTGCTCTAATACGATAGACTTTTCTCAGTCTCAGCTTCTGTAACCTCTTCACAGAATGTTACATTTCTTCCCCGAATGTGATGTCTCCTTGCTTTGGACTTTATGCTCCTTGACTGCTATGCATTTGCCTTACAGTGCCTAATGCCTTCTAGCGTGTGTTACAGCGTCTGCTGCTGGTCTGCTCTGTCCCAGTAGATGGAAGGCCACCTCAAGGCTAGATCCCTCGTAGACGGAGCGCAGTCCCTTAAACAGAGAAGCAAAACTGTAAATATTTCACAAATAATTTTCAACATTTTAGAAATTTACAATGTTCTAAGTAATAATGAAGCCACAAAAAGAAAATATATCTGAGTAGCTCTCTCTCCAATTTTCCCTCTTCTTGCCCCTCCATACTTTCCCCTTCACATAAGGGATAGCTTTATACCTGACAAAATGTGTGTGCGAACCCAAGCTGAAGGCCGGGCGCGGTGGCTCACGCCTGTAATCCTAGCACTCTGCGAGGCCAAGGCGGGTGGATTACTCGAGGTAAGGAGTTTGAAACCAGCCTGAGCAAGAGCAAGACCCCATCTCCACTATACATAGAAAGAAATTAATTGGCCAACTAATATATATATATATATATATATATATAGAAATAATTAGCCGGGCATGGTGGCACATGCCTGTAGTCCCAGCTTCTTGGGAGGCTGAGGCAGGAGGATTGCTCAAGCCCAGGAGTTTGAGGTTGCTATGAACTAGGCTGACATCACAGCACTCACTCTAGCCTGGGCAACAAAGTGAGACTCTGTCTCAAAAAAAAAAAAAGAAAAGAAAAAAATAAAAGGAAAGAAAATTAATTGGCCAACTAAAATATATAGAAAAAATTAGCCGGGCATGGCAGCACATGCTTGTAGTCCCAGCTACTTGAGGGGCTGAGGCAGAAAGATTGCTTGAGCCAGGAGTTTGAGGTTACTATGAGGTAGGCTGACGCCACAACACTCTAGTCCAGGCAACAGAGCGAGACTCTGATTCAAAAAAAAAAAAACAAGCTGAAGCCCAACTGGGCCTCCCTCCTCTTTCTGAGATAGAGTACCTTTAATTATTCATTAATTTGTATTTGTTTGTGTGTATGTCTATATGTATACACGCACACATAAGTAATACGTTCTTATAAAGTATTCTTACCAAACTAAAACATAAAGCCCCCTGCCTTTGGCAGTTTGGTGAGTATGATTTATTTATTTATTTATCTATTTTTGAGACAGAGTCTAGCCCTTGCTCAGGCTGGTCTTGAACTCCTGAGCTCAAACAATCCTCCCTCCTCAGCCTCCCAGAGTGCCAGGATTACAGGTGTGAGCCACCATGCCCGGCCTGATGGGTATGTTTTAAATCATTTCTTCTATGCATTTAGCACCTTCAATAGAAATGCAAACCAAGATTTGCTATAAATAATCCTGATTGTGATAAACAAACACTGTAGGCATGTGACTTCCTATTTTTCTTTCTCTTTGATTTTTATCTACCATGTTCTTTGAGATACAGTTACTCCTGTTTATTGTTGTTGATTCCTTGACACTGAGTTCTCCTGAAGGGTATGTATCATTTTCCCATTTTCCCAAATGTATATGTATGTTAAAAAATCTTTCCTCTAAGTGGGGAAATTTATAGCAAACAAAAATGCTGCATCCGTTTATATTTTCAGAGAAACCCTGAACGAGTCAAAGCAAGTACATTTAGCTAAGCTGAGCAACAACACCAAAATGATAAAATTCTGGGAAAGATAATGACTCAGGAAAATGTAGACTGCAATAAATAGATGAAGTCTCAAAATGATAGCTCTGTGACATGAATGTGATATAAAATTCATTTTTAATCATAAAATGACACATTTGCATAAGCACTTATTAAGTATCAGGCACTGTTCTAAGCACATTGCATACATGATGTGATTCAATCCTCACACCCACCCTAAGGTACTGTCATTATTCTCATTTTATAGGTGGTGAAACTGTGCCCAAGTTGCACTGTTTGTAAGTAGTAGATCAAGTATTCAAATTCAGGTCTGTCTAACTTAAAAGCTCCCTTATTTCATTTCTTCAACAAACATTAATTGAACATCTAGTCTGAGCCAGGCATTGGTAAACAAGCAGAGAATGGTCTTTGTCTGCATGGAACTTACAGTCTAGCAGTGGAAACAGACATTAATCAGTTAATGAGACAAATAATTATTTGAATGAGACTTGTGATACACACATGAACAAAGGAATCCTCTCTAATATATTCCAAGCTGTAGACAGTGCCTGTGTTAAATGCCCAATAAATATTGGTTGAAGATTGAATAAGTTTGTGAAAGTAAATAATAGTGGACTTAGCCCCATCTTGGTGGAGGCCAGAGAAGGCTTTCTGAAAAGGTGATATTTAAGCTGAGGTTTGAAGGGTGATTTCAGCTGCCTGGGAGGTAGGAGAAGCTTGCAGGGAAGGGGTGTTTTAAGCTTCATGCCTATAGTGCTTTATTCAAGGGAGAACATTGTTAGGTAGAAGGGTAGAAAGTAAACCAATGATGTTGAAGCATGGAGGGAGGGTGGGAGTGAGTAAGTGAGGGCAGGCTAAGACAAACAGGAAGGGCAATGGTCATCCAGGGCCATCTGAGCCATATGAAGATTTTTATCTTGACTCTAAGAGCAATGGGTCACCAGGGAAGGGTTTTCATAAGGAGAATGTCAGCAACAGATTTCCACTGATCATTCTAGCTGGAGCATGGTCAGTGAGGAGGTCAGTTATCAACTGTAGCAGTCCAGACTTGGGCAAGGAGGCTGGCAGTGGAGAAGGAGAGAAGTGGACAGACAAGTGATGTGTAGGAGGTGACTGCCTGGATGTGAAGGGTAAGAGAGAGGGATTGCATCTGCCAGGGTGCCCGTGTTGGTTACCTATTGCTGCATAACAAATTACTCCAAAACATAGTGACTTAAAATAACAATTGTTTATTATCTCACATGGTGTCTTCAAAGGTCAAGAATCTGGGAACAGCTTACCTAGTTCTGGCTTAGTCTTTCAAGAGGCTGCAGTGAATCTGTTGACAGGTGTTGTCATCTAAGTTAGGACTAGGGCTGGAGGATCTGCTTTCACTGTCACTTCCATGGTTGTTTATAGGCCTCAGTTCCTTACCATGTGGGTCTCTCCATGGGGCTGCTTGATGAGGGAGCCAGCTTCCCCCAAAGTAAGAATTCCAAGGAGAATCAGAGAGAGAGAGAGAGAGAGCAAACAAGAAAGAAGCCAGTGTTTTTTAGGAGCTAATCTCAGAAGTGACACACCATCACTTACGCCATATTTCACTGGTTACATTGGCCAAATCTGATACAAGATGGGAGGGAATTACACAAGAATGTATTAGGAAGGAGAACAGAGGTCACTAGGGGCCACTTCGGAGGCTGGTTATCACTGCCATTTGATGGTACTTTCTTCTTTTTTTTCTTTTTTTTTTTAACTTATCTGTATTTGTTACAAGTTTTAAGTGGATTGTGACTTGGGCTCTGCATTTCTATTTACAAGCCTCACTTTTCAAAACAGTTTTACAACACATATGGGTAGGGCTTATAATTTTGCTCCTCTAAACAGTACTTCTTCTTTGGAAAATAAGCCCTGTGTAGAGTTGCAAGTTGCTTTACTTTAAACATACTTATTTCTAGAGGACTATTTGTACATGCAGGGCACTTTCAAATTAGGATAATTTGTGAAGTGTGTGTGTGAACAGTTTGTTTTCTTACAAAGGGACAGTTTACAGGATGTATGCAGGGATTAGGGAGACCACAAAGGAATAATGCAAATTACTGGAACTCTGAAGGAGAGAGAATCACGGAGCGCAGACCTACCTTGGGAGGGTCAACTTGGGAGACATGCAGCCAACAATGTGCTGGGGCAAGCTCACAGGACACAGGGGAGCTAATTGTATCTTTTCCCAACTCTGAATTCAGTGATGTCACATGGGCAACCTAAAAATCTGTCATGGTGGGAATATGATGACATGGAAATCAGCAAATACCATATCCCAAAACTTCTGTTTTATTTTTTTCAGAGAGTCAGTTGTTAAACATTTACCAGCAACACCACTAGGGACAGCCAGACTGAGGCTGGTGGGTAAGAGAACTCACGCCTAGACCTCACTCTCCCTAGACACAGGGAGGACCAAATTCAACCAGGAAGCCAGAGAACACAAGAGCCTCCCTACGAGTCTACACAAAGCATCCCCTGGGGAAGACAGCAGGGTCGAGCAGGATAGAGAGTGTGCCTAGCATAGTAAGGCTACGTATCAGGGATGACTCTGCAGCTTCTTCTGTGAGCAACCGCGTGGACAGTGATTCAATTAACTGAAAGGGAAACAGACAAGGTATCATTTGTCATGATATCTCTTAATTAGACTTTCTTACCATCCTTATCACTCTTTTTTTTTTTAAGGACTTTTGCTTTTATTCTATAAGAATGGGGAGCCATTGGAGGTTTCTGAAAAAGGGACTACCATGATTAAGATTTGCACATTATGATCACTCGGGCTGCTCTGCGGAGAATGAACTGGAGAGGGCCAGAGAGGAAGTGGATACATTAACGTAGGAGGAGACAGGAAGAGAGAGAATAAGAGCACAGGCATGTGCAACCCCATGTTAGTTGCAATGCAGTACAGTAGAGATTAAAAGCACTGGCTCTGAAATCAAACTGCCCAGCTTTATGTCCTGGCTTTACCATTTATTCTATGACCTTGAGCAAATTATCTAAGTTTTCTCGGTTTCCTTTTCTCTAAATGGGGATAATACCTATCTAGCTCTTAGGTTATGTGAGAATTAAATGGCTAGTATGTATATAAAGAACTTAAAACAGTGTCCCATCCTTATTACTTTGATTTCCCACATCAATGGAGGAAACTTTGGCAGACAGTTGAGAACATTGAATTTTCTAGTGGGGTCAGCAAGTGAATTTTGTTTTGTTTTGTTTTTTTGTAAACAATAAAACTGTGGCTAAGTTGAGAGAGAAATTATTAGAAAGATGTGGGACAGCTAACAGAATTGAAAAAGGACCTGAAAAATGAGAATTAGCCACAGGGTAGAAAGTAATTGATGATTTCCTCAGAACATCATGGTTGAAATAAACCCTGGTCAGATATTTTATTAACAGTCCAAGTTGCCCTGCTCAAGGTGCAGTGTTCTGGAATAAAATTTCATTGGCTAACTTTAGCCAGTGGCTACTCTTGGCAAGAAGAAGGCAGGGTTCCTTAACTATTTAAGCATGGATTAGGCTGGATTTGGTCCAGGAAGGCTCAGAGAGGAGAAGACATGTGGGCTGGGGTCCCTCACTGGGACAGCCACAGTGAGAAGCCAATACTTGCCAACAAAGAGTTTGGAGTGCTCTTAACAGAAGGAGGAATGGGTTCTGGGAGGCCAAGGAGCAGCCAATCCCCACTACAATTGGGACATAACCTCACTCCAGGGTCCCTCCTGAGTTCCAGGGAGAGGGGAGCAACTTTCAGACCATTAATGTGGAAGAAACTGGGAATTCATCGTTCTTTAAAAATCTCTGGGCATAATGTCAATAGTTCAGAATGCCATACTATTAGACATTAAGAGAATTAACATTTAGAAATCAAAGGTGTATTTGTAAATAAATGCTGGAACTAAAATAAATAAGAAGCTGAAAGAAAAGATGAAATGTACTGATGTTACAAGGAAAATCAAATGCCACTGTTTTGCTAAATCTGTTGACCACATCAGTATGTTCCTATAGCATTGGGTGTTAGCAGGAAATTTTGAGTTAAAAATAGAGACAGGTTGTAAGTATTATTAATTTGCAGGAGGCTTTCTGGTTGTAAATATGAGTTAAGAGAAAACGCTTGGCCTTTAAGGCCGTGGCCCCCCTACCTGCACCATTCTGCTCTCTCCACTCCTTCAAGCTCTGTGCCCTTTAAGACCCAGACCATATGTCTTCTCTCTGACCCTTTCTGGACCAAATCCAGCCCAATCCATGATTAAATAGTGCTTCTTGTCTATGCCATGCACTTGGTATTTCCTAAATGTCCCCTTAGCTTGTTACGTATCCTTTTATGTCTGCATCCTGATCCTCATGTAAGATCCAAGAATACCAGAGGCAGGATCTCTGTCTGGTGATAACAAGTTGGCTGTTGAAGGTTTAACGTAACTTTAAAAAAACTTGATCTTTCTTCCCTTTTCTAGTTCCTCTTCTTCTGCCTAAACCTCAAAAATATGGGCCTTAATAAGGGTTCATCCCTCTTCCCTCTTTTTTTCTACCTCACAATGTTATGTGTTAAAGATTAATTAATGAGAATATACACATAGAAGTCCTGGCAGGACTTACACTCAGATATTTTAATTTTGTTTGATGTTCTTCCTACTATAAGCCAAGGTCTTCCAAGCACATACACTTCCCTGTAATGGGTGCTAATGTTGATAGTATTTGCCTCATGCTACATGTTCTTCCTCAATGATCTCATCCACTTGGGTAGTTTCCACTGTGATCTTTAAGGGGATGACTCTCCATCTGCCCTGCTGACTCACCTCCTAAGCCCCAGGCCCATATTTCCAACGGAATGTTCTGTAAACATCTCAGACTCCTCATGTCCTAAGTTGAACTCATCCTTCCGTACAAACCTAGTTCTTCTCTTTATTGAAACACTTGATCTCGATCATAGCTGTGCTGGATGTGACTTATGCTTGAGGTCCCAGAACCATTTCAGCTCCAGAAATCTCCCTCTCATTCTCTCCTACCCTGTTTCAGTTGCCAAATCCTGACTGAGTCTCCCTGTGTTCCTAATGTCCCATTTTCTCAGGAGCCCCACGCCCAACTTTCATTAAACCTCAACTCAGACCCTGCTAGAATGTCCTGACTAGTCCCTCTATCTGTCCCCTTGCCTCACCCCATCCTCTACACTGTCACCAGAGTTCTTTTCTTAAAATACTGATAAGGTCATGTCAAACCCCAGCAGCACCCCCAAACCCTGCCATGCACCAAAGCTCTCGCATGCAAACAATCCAGGCTATCCACGATTTGTAGCCCTAACCAAACTTTCTAGCCTCATCTCCTTCTGTAACCCCGAACCCTGTGCCACCTCCTCATTTCACCTTCCTAGAATATGCCTTCCACTGTCACACAGTGAACTTGGCCAAAGTGGTCTCCTTTGTCTTGAGTGGTCTTGCCGCCAGGATCCTTCTAATCCTGCATCCTCCAAGACACCTCACAAATTTTACCAGTTAAAATTAATTGTTCCTTCTATTAGTAATAACTACCTGCTATAGAGAGCGGAGTCTATGCCAGGGCCTTTACATATGTCACCCCATTTAACCTTGACCACAGCCCAGCACGTTAGGCATTACAGGCCGGTAATTCCTTACCCGAAGCCGTGAGACCAGCTGCGCTCACAAATTTAAAATGCCTTGGTTTTTTTTTTAGAAGGCGATACAGTGGTATAGATCTCAGTTTCCCCACCTGTAAAATGGAGAGGACAAAAACAAGCACAGTACCTCTGCCATGGGATTGTCATGTAACAGGCAATGTGCTCCCTCAGAGAAGAGCCTGGCGAAATGTCTTTTTAAATGCACTTTGGGGGTCTATTCGTTTGACTGTTCTAGATAATACTGGCACAGGAATAATACCTTGCCAGAAAAATAAATGGATGTAATGCTCGCAGTTACCTAATACGTACCAGGAAGGTAATTCGAGTCTTCACTTTTTGGGGGCTGCGTTTCTTTTTCCTCCTTTGCTTTTCCTTCCTTCTGCCACTCACCCTACCCTTTGCTCAGCATTTCCTAACAAAAGCACAGGCCTCCTGCTACTGCAGTTAGAGCTCTTTCTTCAGTTTCCTGGCCTATTTTACTATTAATTCAAGATTTTTTCTGCTAGACAATTATTCCCTTCTCTCTCATGAAAAAAGCACTTCATGACAGTTACACTACATTTTAGGCATTCAATGTAACTGCCATGAACACCCTCTTCCCCTTTATTTTTCGGTGAGTCTGGATGCAGAAGAGGCCAAGAATTCAGTGCAGGAAGGGACACTGAAGATCAGTTAGTACATGTGACCTGGGTTTATTGAATTATCTATTACATTTGAAGAAACTAAGGAGCAGAGAGGTGGAGTGTGACCTGCTCAAGCTCACACGGCTCAAAGCTCGTTAGGGAGACAACACTGGCTAGATCCCAGCTGCTTGCCCCCCCCCCCCCCAGATCTGTTTCCTGTCACTATAGATTAGTTTTTCCTAGAATTTTAAACAAATAGAATCATACAGTATGTATTTTTTTGTATCTGGCTTCTTTCACTCTGCATAATGTTTTTGAGATTCATTCACATATCATTGCACATACAGGAAGAGCATGATTTTATTGTTGAGTAGTATTTTATTGTAAAGACATACCACAATTTATTTAGCCATGCTACTGCTGATGGACATTTGGGTTATTTCCAGGCTTTAGCTATTATGAGTAAAGCTGCTATGAATATTCTTGTATATGGCTTTTTATGAACATGTATTTTCATTTTCCTTGGGTAAATACTTATGAGAAGGTTTGATGGTCATAGGGTAGGTGTATATTTCCTTTTATGAGAAATTGTCAGTTGCTTCACATCCTCACCCACAATTGGGGGTTTTCTGGTCTTTTAAATTTTAGTCTTTCTATCCCCTCAAACTTTGTTCATAAAAAAAAGAGAAAACAGCATAAATATATTTATTAAAAAGAAAAAATAAATAAATTTTAGTCTTTCTAATGGGTGTGAAGTTGTATTCTATTGTGATTTGAATTTGCATTTTCCTGGTGATTAATTTGCATTTTCCTGATGAAATTTCATGTACTCATTGGCCATTCCTTGTTCCTTCTTTTCTGAGATACCCGTTCAAATCTTTTGCCCATTTAGGTGGGTTGTTTTTCTTCTTAATATAGTAAGTGGTAAGAGTTTGTTATATATTCTGAATATAAGTCCTTTGTCAGATATATGTTACAAATACATTCTTCCAGTCTTTGGTTTGAATTTTTATATTTTAAAAAATGTCATTAGAAGAGCTAATTCTCAAAAATTTAATGACATTGAATTTGTCATTGTTTTATTTTATGAATTGTGGGGTTTTTTGAATCCTATCAAAAACATCTTTTTTATTTTTTGCATACTCTAATGCCACAAAGATTTTCTCCTGTTTTTTTCTAGAAATTTTATCATTTTGGCCTTTATATTTATGTCTGTGATTCACTTTAAGTAAATTTTTGTGTATGTTAGGAGCTGAGGATCAAGGTTCATTTGTTTCCATATAGATTTCTAGTTGTTTCAGCGCCAGTTTTGAAAAGACTGTACTTCCCACTGAATTACCTTTGTATCATTGTTGGAAATCAATTTACCATAATTGTATGTGTCTGTTTCTGTATTTTATTATGTTGATCTACCTGCTTGTTGATTTGACAAATCACACTGTCTTGATTGCTGTAGTAAGTCTTAAGATCAGGTAATTTCTCCAACGTTTTCCTTTTCAAGATTATTTTGGCTATTTTTGGTTCTTTTAGAATCTATTTGCCAATTTTTACAATTTTTTAAAAAAGCTTGAGATACAACGAACATGGTATATCTCACCATTTATTTAGAACTTCTTCAAATTCCTTCAGCAGTCTTCTGTATTATTTAGTCTACAAGTTTTACATATATTTAATTTTCCATAAGTATTTCATTTTTTGATGTTATTATAAACAGAATTTTAATTTCATTTTCTAGTTGTTCATTGCTTGTCATATTGTTTATTTAATTGTGAAGAAATACAATTGACTTTTATATATTAACCTTATATCTTGAGAACTTATGAGTTCTACAGAGTATATTTTTTATTTGTTCTTCAGAATTTTCTATGAACAGAATCATTTCATCTGTGAATAAAGTCAGTTTTATTTCTTCATTCAAATTTTTATTTCTTCCGTTTCTCTCTTTCTTTCCTTCCCACATCCCCTTATTGTCCTGCTAGAATATTGGATAGAAATAGTAACAGTGGGCAAGCTTGCTGTATTCCCAGTGTCAGGGAGAAAGCATTCAGTTTTTCAACATCAAGGGTGATCTTAGCCTTGTTTTTTGTTTTTGTTCTTGTCATGTAGATGTCCTTTATTAGGTTGAGAAAGTTAGCTTCTATTATATTGAGAGATTTTATCAAGACAAAACTCACTCTCAGTATGGTGAGTTACATTGATCAGTGTTTGAATGTTAACCAACCTTGCATTCTTGGAATAAACCCTAACTTGTTCAGTATGCATCATTCTTTATATGTCTTTCTGAATTTGATTTTCCAAAATTTTATCTAGGATTTTTTTTTAGCTTGAGAATCAGGAGAGTCAATGATGTTAGTTCCAGCCAGAAACCAAGAAGAGCTGATTTTTCAGCTAGAATCTGAAGACAAGAAAAGACTCATATTTCAGCTTAAGCTTTCAGCAACAGGAGCTTTCTCTTATTTTTCCACTTAGGTAGCAGTTGACTGGATGAAGCCCCACCCATATTAGGGAGGGCAATCTGCTTTACTCAGTCTACCAATTCAAATATTATTCTCACCCAGAGACACCCTCACAGATACACCCAGAATAATGTTTGATCAAATGTTGGAGCCTCCCATGGCCCAGTCAAGATGGCACATAAAATTAGCTATGACACCTCTGAAACAAACCTTTGAAACCTTTAGATTTCAAAGTCAAAAGCGAATGAAAAATTCTCTAGTTGGCACCCTTGTTTTTACACAATGAAGCGATGTCCAGAGATGTAAAGGGCTGGTCTAAAATCAAATACGTTTGTTCGTTATTCATTCACTTAAAACTTCAACATTCATTCTAAACACATTTATTAAGTGCTTACCATATACCCATCATTGAAGATATAAAATGAATAAAAACTGAAAATCATTGAATTACATATTTAAAGAGGTCAGTGTTATGACACACAAATTATACTTCAAATAAAGCTGTTAAAAATAAGATCCAGTTTTTTTCCATCAAGGAGATCACAGTTTAGTGGAAGTCTGAGACAAGCATAAACAATTACAATAAAATGTGAACATGCTATCCCAGGTCTGTATGCTTAGCCACTTAACATTGAAGTCCCCCAGGGCTCAGGCCTTGAACCTCTTGTATTTTCTTTCTATAACCACTCCCTTCGTGTTCTCAGTGTCATGGCTTTAAAAATCAATTGTAGGTTAATGACTCCAAAATTTTTATCTCCAGTAGATGTCACTCCCAAACTCCAGGCTCATATGCCAACTGACAACCTGACATCTCTCCTGTAAGGGCTAAAAAGCATCTCAAACTCAACGTGTGCAAAGCCAAATTCCTCATCCTCCCCGCCAAACCTACAACTTTCATCATCTCACTTCAGTAACAGCTCCATCTTTCCAGTTGCTCAGGCCACAAACCTCGGAGCCATCTTTGACTTGTTTCTTTCTCTCACACCCTGCATCTAATCCATGATGAAATCCTTTTGGGTCTACCCTCATATATCCAGAATCAGACCACTGCTCACTGCCTCCCTTGCTGCAATCCTGACCCAATTGTCACCTTCTCTTGTCTGGATTATTACCTTGTCCTCCAACAATCCATATTCTGTAACAACCAGAGGGGGCCTTTAAAAATGTAACTCAGATCGAGTCCATGTTCTGATCAAATCCTCCAATGGCTTCCTATCCCACTCCTAGTAAAAGCCAAAGTCTTCACAGTGGCTTCCAAGACTCCATAAGATCTGGGCCCCCATCTTTACCCTTTTACCTTTCTGGTCTAATCTCCATTACTCTTATTTCTACTCACTCTAATCCTGTGGTCCCCAACCCCCACCGGTTTGGGACTATGGCCATTGGGACCGTGTTGGTCAATGGGAAAATGTCTTCCATGACATTAGGAACAGGGCTGGGGGTCAGGAACCCGGGGAGTGGGGGTGGGCGAGGGTAGGAGGGGTAGGGGGCGCACATCAGGAGGTGATTGGCGGGCAAGCAAGTGTATTTACAGCTGCTCCCCAGTGCTTGCATCACCACCTGAGCTCTGCTATGGAAAAACTGTCTTCCATGGAACTGGTCCCTGGTGCCAAAAATATTGGGGACCACTGCATCCATCTGCAAGGGCTTTGTTGCTGTTCTCCAAAGACTGGCAGCTCCTACTGACGGGCCTGTACAACTTCTGTTCTGTCTGTCTGGAACTCTCTTCCCCAGACATCCCCATTGGTCACTCCCTCGCCTCCTTCACATCTTTGCTCAGATGCTGCCTTGTCACCGAGCTCTTCCCTGGCTACCCTATTTCACTGGGTAAGCATCTGCCCTACCTCCCGACACACCCTGCCCCGGCACTCCCTTCTCCCTTCCCTGCTCTATTTTCTCCATAAGCACTTATTGTCTTTTAACACACTACATAAATAATTTACTTATTTATTTCATTGTCTGTTTATCTCCATCAAGCCAAAACCCCCAAGAAGGCTTGTCTGTTTAGTTCGCCACTGTGTCCCAGCATCTAGAACAGTGGGCGTTTAATCAAACGTTTGAGTGGGTGAATAATATGTGTCCAGTACTCTTAGAGAAAGAAATGAGTAGATTTCTTCTGTGACCAGGTCAGTTTCTTTTGTTGGGGTCGGGGGGTGTGGGGGGGTGGGCGGCGGACGGTATTACAATGAAGTGGGAGGAAGGTCGCTGGCTGTTAGGGGAGAGTTAACTGTACAGGTGATGGTTGAACTGAGCTCTGAGGGATGATCAGGAATTTTCCAGATAGAGAAGGTAGATGGCATTACAGGTAGCTGGAACAATGTGTGCAAGGCCAGAATATTTTGCAAAAACATGGCATGGTGAGAAAATGCTAAAGAGTTGATATTGTATTAGGAAAGTGCGGAGCAGGGGAGGAAGCCACTTGGTAGGACCAGAGAAGAGGGCCGGAGGGGGACAGTCAGAGCTGGCTGTAGAAGAGGGAGGCAGATCAGACCCATCTCCCAATTCTTTCTCAGCGCCTTGTCTGTTGCTGCGTGCAGCCTCCCCTTTCAGTCTAAAATTTATTTTTCTTTTAGATATTGTAGGTTGATACCTACACTACCCACATTTTCTTTTAGAAAGAAGAATGCATTCGTGATCCCACAGTGTGAGATTTAAGGCAGGTAATTATAAAAATATGCACATTTTAAACAAGAAAAAGCTGAAAGAATTTATATTTTGAAGTAGGTTATAAATTTTTGATTACTCAAATTCAAAAGACTGAAATAATGGAAACTTCAAAAGAAATGACAGCTGGTGCCTAGAACCAGCCTATTTTCATCACCATTTTAATCTGCAGAAAAAAAAAATGCCACAGAGGGCTGTGGAAATAGTTGTACATTTGGGGGTATTAAAAACTGTCCTTTAAATTTTTTGGCATCTAGCAGCTGTGAAATTGACATTGATTTTATATTATTATATATTTGAATCGTTTAATTAAGTAGTGAGGAGTAGGAAATTGTATGTAGCAAACTGATCATGAAACATATATTGGTTTTTATATTCTTAAAAGTACTTTAATTTTCTTTAATTCTATTAGTAAAGTTGAAGACTTTGTACCTTTTAATTATATTAAAAACAGACAATGTGCAGAACAATTATACATTCGCTAATTCAACAAACATTTTTTGACATCATTCTATAAGCAAGGAATGTAATTTAGTTTGGGATTCCAAATGATCACAGAAGCAAATAGCTATTTCCCTTTTCTTAAAATTCCCACAAAAAATATATTGATCTATAGTGTGGAGAATAACTATTCAAATGAATCTGTGAATCTACAATCTTATTTGATTAAGATGAAATAGTCATGAGAATCCCCCGAGAGTCCTACAGAAATCATATCATTCCCATTGACGTGCATGCACAAAAACTGACTAAAACTTTGTTAACCTCCAGTTCTTGTGAAAGTCTGTATTTGCCTTCAAACAGAGATGTCTTTAAGATTCCTCACTGGTGCACGTGGAGGCCTGATGCTGCTATAACAAGAGCTATTTTTCTAAGCATAAACAAATATATTCATAGTATTTTTTAGATTGCATTCTTTGCAATATGTTGCAAGAACCACACAGATGTTCTGTCACTTTGACCTAGCAATCCTGCTCCTGGGAACTTACCCAGAAAAATTAATTCCACAGAAGCCAAAAATCTAGATGCACAAAGATTTTTATTACAAGGCTATCTAAAACAGCTAAAATCTGGAAGCAAAATCATTTTTTACAAAAGGAAAATGATGTAGCAGAACATAGTGCATCAACAAGGTGTCTTATGTGATCATTAAAAATCTGACTTAGAGGATGGCAGAAATGTCAAAAATATTTTGGATAAAACTTAAATTAAAAATCAGTATTTTTAGTAGCATTTACATTGTAATTATAAATATGGAAAAATAGATGGAGGACTAGAAGACAATATGGAAAATGAAAACAATTGCTTAGGATGGAGGTATTAGGAGTTTATTTTACTTCCTATAAAAATGTCTCAAGTTCTGTTTTACATCAACTTTTCAATTGAAGAAATATAGCTACTTGCTCTGCAGAATCAATTTACACCATAAAAACATGTCCACATAGATTATGAATAAAAGGTGGATTTTTAGAGAATTGATCCATTTCTGTTCTCTGTGAGCTTCTTACTATAGCTCTCTCTCTAGTGCCATCATTTTTACCAATGTTTTTAAACCATGTGGAGTTGTTTCCAATATCTTATGTTGGGCCCCACCTCAAACCCACCAAACCCAAACCTCTGGGGGTTGGGCCTGGGCATATATATTTTAAATCCACTCTCCCACCCAGGTAATTCTTCCACCCATTCTTCCACCCCAGCTGGTTTCAGAAACACTAACGTCACCATGAAAGACAAGCAGTGGCTCTAAAGATGACCTTTTCAAAATCTGAAATTAAAAAAAACAAAACACAAACTTCATCTTAAAGAAAAATCAAAAATTGTAGTCAACATTCAGGTGACTACTTTCAATTTTGATTTCCTGGAATGTAGGTAAACGTGGCAAATGTGTTCACACTATTACAACTCAAGGTGTGACTTTTGTGCAGTTCTCAGAAGGCACCAAACTAAAGAAGGTCCTAGGGAAGGTAGAGGATCCCCTCTCAGACCGTGTCCTCAAGGGCAGTCCCCTGCACCCTGGTGACCTTGCAAAGAGGCAGCTAGAGGTTCTCAGGGATTTCCCAGAAGGCAAATATTTCTTTCCTCATTAAATTTGTATATGGTGCTCAAAAGGCTCTAGGCCTCCCAGAATTTTTATTATTTCAATTCCCAGCAATTTTCAGATGCCCAGCTGCTCCCCTCAGGCACATAAAGCTCCACAGCCACCAGCATCAGCTGCAACAGAGTGGATGGAGAAAGCAGAGCTTGCAGGAGGGGCAGGAGGGACAGAACGCACCGTAAATGGCTCTCTGAGTTCTAGCCTGATGACGGGGCCTGCCTTCCGATCTGCATTTTTCTCCAAAATGAGCACATTGCAATCCATCCTCTTAGTGTCTAGTGGCCCTTCCCTTTTCTCTTTGCTTTGTAGGTTAACCATAGGATGCTTTTGCTTCCTTTGTAGAAATGGGCCATTGTCACAAAATATTAAAGTTAGAAGGAACCTGGTCCAGCATTTTAAGTTGAGAAAACCAAGGCCCAGAGAGTCTAAATGACTTGCCTGTGGTCACATAACTTGGTGAGGCCAAGCTGATTTCCTATCTCAAAGGCTACTCTTGTTTTCATTATTATGAGGAAATGCATATGACCAACCCACAGTCTGCAGGGCAGATGCTGTAGGTTGTTCTCATAGCAGGGATGATTGGCAGTTACTCATTCCCACCCTCCTGCCCCACCACCCTGGACAGGTGACACACAGTTGAGACATCTACTGTGATGTATGGGAAGCATCACGCTGGGGCATGCAGGAGGGACGCCCAGGAGAGGCAGAACCTTTTGGCATTGGCCTTGTTAACCGCACATGTTCTTAAGGCTGGAGGGTTTACAGTGGAAAGGGGAAGTAAGATTCATTTGTGTCTCCACCCTGCTGTAGGTTGCACGTCAAACCACTCACTGCACCATGCAAAGTGGGAGGCAAATCACTCGGTATCCACAGGCTCTGTGAATGTGTCATCAAGCATCTGTATGTTTCCATATTCAGGCAGTTGTCAATATGGGAATGAGATATAGTCTATTTTACTACAAAGAATTTTGTATTTGGAACTCTGTATCCATTTTGGTTAAAGAAAAAATTATGGGATGTTGCTGTGCAAAAGCCTACTTAGCCCTATTGCTAGATGTGACCCTGCTGGTTCCAGGAAACCTAACTGTTATGGACTAAATTGTGTCCCCCTCCAATTCCATATGTTGAAGCCCTAACCCCCAGTGTGATGATATTTGGAGATGAGGCGTTTGGGGAGGTGATTAGAGTTAGATGAGGTCACAAAGTTAGGGCCCTCGTGATGGAATTAGTGCCGTTATAAGAGACATCAGAGAGTTTGTTCTCTCTTCACCATGTGAGGACACATCGAGAAGGCAGCCAACTGCAACACAGAAGAGGGCCCTTACCAGAACCCAACCATGCTGGCACCCTGATCTCAGACTTCCATCCTCCAGAACTTTGAGATAATAAACTTCTGTTGTTTAAGCCACCCAGTCTACCATATTTTGTTATGACAGCCTGAGCAGACTAATATGCTAATCTCTAAGAAGCACACTGGTTCTGTGGGTACCAGGAACACTGGGTGCTCCCTGCCCCAGCTGCCAAATGTCCAGCTTTGGAGTAAGGTCAAGGATCAGAAAGAGTGCAGGTTGTGGCGCTAGCTTTGGCAACTGTTCACATGCAAGGTATCTGGAAATCAGGTGTTTCATATATTAACATGAGAGCACATCTGCACACCAATGGACACATTCACTCATCCAACAAATATTTATTGTGCACCAGTTATGTGGCAGGCACGTAGGTACCAGGGATATAGCAGTGAACAGAACAGACAAAAGTCCCTGCCTACTAGGCAAGACAGAGGATAAATGAAATAAGTAAATTATATTTTCTACTAGACAGTGCTAAGGACTAAGGAGAAAAAGAAGGTGGCAAGGGGCTAAGGAATATTGGTGGTGATGTTAATCAGGGAGACGAGGTGAAGTCTCACTAAGGTGCTGGGGGAGTAAAGGAGGTAAGGGAGAGAGCTGTGTGTATATCAGCAAAAGAACATTCCAGAATGACAGAAAGGCAAAGGGCCTGAGGTGTGTTGGAAACACACCACGAAGGCAAGTGTGGCAAAGAAGAGATGAACCGAGGTAAGAGAGAGAAGGGGGTGGCACAGATCATGCAGTGTTCATAGACCATCCTACTGACCACACCTTCT
This sequence comes from Mirza zaza, assembly GCA_008750895.1. NCBI lineage: Eukaryota > Metazoa > Chordata > Mammalia > Primates > Cheirogaleidae > Mirza > Mirza zaza. The sequence continues at coordinate 12,535 of VSMD01132635.1, read as the reverse complement.
CCTCTGCGCAGAGCTGCAGCAGGGTCTGCTCCCTGTTCCAGCAAAATCTGCTAGGATGCTGAGTAGATAGCGGCTCAAGAACAAGCAGCTTTCATATATGTGTTGTATTGGTTTCCTAGGGCTGCAAAACACGTGGCCACAAACTGGTTGCTTAGAACAACAGAAAATTATTCTCGCTCACATTTCTGGAGGCTCAATCAAGGTGTCTGCAGGGTTGGTTTCTTCTGGAGCCTTGGAGGGGAAATCTAAGGTGTCTGCAGGGTTGGTTTCTTCTGGAGCCTTGGAGGGGAAATCTAAGGTGTCTGCAGGGTTGGTTTCTTCTGGAGCCTTGGAGGGGAAATCTGCTCCACGCCTCTCTCCCAGCTTCTGGTTGGTGGTGGCAGCCCTTGGCTTGTAGCGACATCCCTCCAATCTCTGCTTCCATCTTCATGCTGCCTTTTTTCCCCATGTGTGTTTCTGTATCTTTGTGTCTGAATCTCCTTCTCCTTTCTCTTAGAAAGACATTAGACATTAAATTTAAGGTCCATCCTAATCTAGTATGACCTCATCTTAACTAATTGCATCTGCAAAGACCCTATTTCCAAATAAGGTGACATTGACAGGTGTTGGACGATCATGAATTTGGGGTAACACTATTTAATTCAGCACACATACCTACTGCTAAAATACAGCATTTAGGTTTATAATTAGAAAAAAAAATAGCCTTGTTTTTTTTCTTTTTTTATTCATAAATTCTCTTCTGAAACTTGGATAGCTTTGTTTCTTTAATCAATATTAAATTTAGGTTTATTCTTGCAGTTTATAGGCAGGAAAACACCATGTGAAATGAGTTGGTCCCTCAACAAGATGGAATTGACTGAAACAAAGTATAACTAAGAAAGCCAAAATCCAGGTCCAAGGGACTAATCAGGTTTTTTTCAAAGTAATAGTGAATGTATATGAACATTCAAAACGAAAACATTCTGTGAAATGTAACTATAGAAAAAAAAAGAAAACAAAAAAGATCTTTCTGCAAAATCACGTTCAACCATGGTGGTTTTAGCCCTTGGTGAAGGGCTTTGACTCTGACCTAGTGGTCCAGCGGGTCTGTGCCGGGGTCTCCAATATAAAGTCGGGGAAAGTTGCTGCCAATCCTTTACCAGTGACTTTTTTATTTTTTTATTTTTTATTTATTTATTTTTTTTGAGACAAAGTCTTACTTTGTTGCCTGGGGTAGAGTGCCGTGCTGTCAGCCTAGCTCACAGCAACCTCAAACTCCTGGGCTCAAGCAATCCTGCTGCCTCAGCCTCCCAAGTAGCTGGGACTACAGGCATGCGCCACCATGCCCAGCTAATTTTTTCTATATATTTTTAGTTGGCCAATTAATTTGTTTCTATTTATAGTAGAGATGGGGGTCTCACTCTTGCTCAGGCTGGTTTCAAACTCCTGACCTCAAGTGATCCTCCCACCTTGGCCTCCCAGAGTGCTAGGATTACAGGCGTGAGCCACCATGCCTGGCCTACCAGTGACTTTTAAAAATGACATATATTTGTGCTCCATGAAACAAAAATGTGGCATAAGTTCAACCTCTGCAAATAATGATCATCGAACCTCAATCCTTGCACTGCCATGTCTCTTCTCCAGACTCACTCGTTGGCCACTCCTCTCCACGGTGCCTTCCAAGTGGGGTTCACCAAAGTCCAGGAAGAAATCCCCAGAGAGCCGGTCAACCAGGACAGCACAGAGCACTGCCTCTTTTACCCGTCCCGTTTGCTGTGTCCGGCCATGCTCCTCAGATGGCATTGCCGGAACACATTTTGATATGACTGCATCCCCCTCAGAATAAAGTCATGCAACATTGCACGTGGGGTTACTTTGCAGCCATGAACAAGTGATGTCTGGTGATCACAAGGATGCTCTCTGCCTCTCATGTATCTCTCTCTGTCTCTTACACACCCACATTTAATGCATGGCCTCTTCACAACACCACTCCTACCCTTCTAGTCTGGCTGTCCCTCTTTTCTCTTCCCTGTCCCCACACATGCGCATCTCACCCCCAGCGCCTGGCCTTACCAGGGACCTGCTCCTCCAGCCCTTCCACTCCATGCTGCCCACCTGATAGCCAAGCATATTCCTGCCCCCTTCCCATATGCCCATGTGGTGCATAGAGCTCTGGCTGGACCACACATGGAATCAAGTTGCCTGCAGGGCAGCTCTGAGCACAATTCGAAGTATGTTGAGAGCAGGGCACCCCCAAAGCCTCTAGTCCAGCACCCATGAAGACCTTTCATCACCTCTTCTCTCCGTAGACCACCACCCCCAAACCCTGTGCCCATATTTCTGGCATGTCAACAATACTAAGGCTAGACTGAAGCACAGACTAAATTTGGAAGCCCAAAGATGCTCAAAACTTTTCTTTATAGCATTTCATTAAAGTTCAGCCTCTTTTGCCTTTCCTTTTGGTTTCCCACTTTTTCATTTAAATGGTAGCATACCAAACACACTGTTGTACACCTTGCTTTTTATATAACTTTATTGATGTATATTTTATATGTCATATAATCCACCCATTTCAAGGGTACAGTTGAATGATTTTCCTACCAAATGTACCAGGTTGTGCAACCACAACCATAAGTCAGCCTCCTATAGTTTCCATCCCCTCAATAAGACCCCTAATGTCCATTTATAGTGAACCAGCCCCCTCCTGCCCACCAGCTCCAGACAACCTCGTTTGCTTCTGATCAGCAACTATGAGAAAGTAATTCTCGGTGTTGTCATCCTAGTCTAAACAGACTTGGCGGGTTCCCTTCCCATCTGAGAACAGGGCGTTTTCACAGGGGCTGTCTTTTTGGTGTGAGCCAGGGGACAGTTGTAGTGGTGAAGCTGAAGGCTGGGGGAGGGTTAGGGTTAGGGAGGCTGCGGGGCGCACCTGCCACACGGAGGTGTCCTTGAACCCAGGGGCCCTTCCGCCCCCAACCGAACCACACTGATTGCCTCCTACGCCTGAGGCAACTCTGCTGAGAACAACTTTTAAAAAACCTTTAAAATAAAATTCACAAGAAAAATGACTTAATGCCTCAGTCTCAAATTTTCTCTAATTTAAAAAGCTTTTAATGTATTTTTTGAAAAATCCTGGATTCTTGTGACCTAAAAGGTTTTTCCTAAGTAAAAAACACACAGTTGAGATAAAATAATGCATCACCATGCTCAGGTACACAAGGAAATGCCTGGTCACTGACCATTGGAGGTTTTGTTGTTTTTTGTGTTTTTTTTAAGAAAAGAAAAGTCGAAGCAAACACAGGGGTCAAGAGCCACAGAACTCAGATGAAGGCTCCATCAAGGTTTTTTGAGGAGTGATTGTTGATCACAAAATGAATCAAGTCAAGTTGTAATGCGATTTGGCTTAAAACACACACACACTCTCTCACACACACACACACAATACACACACCCTATTTCCGCTTCCACTTTCCTCTATGTTTCATGAGAGTAAGAATATAAAAGGCCCTCAATTAATATTTACCTAAAGAATGAATAAACAAACGAAGACCTATTATGTTCTAAGTGCTATGCTAGAAATTAGGATCAGAAATTGCAAAGGCCCCGATGTCAAGAAATCCAAGGAGTCCGGGCGAGGTGGCTCACGCCTGTAATCCTAGCACTCTGGGAGGCCGAGGCAGGCAGATTGCTCGAGGTCAGGAGTTCGAAACCAGCCTGAGCAAAAGTGAGACCCCTGTCTGTACTATAAATAGAAAGAAATTATTGGCCAACTAATATACATAGAAAAAATTAGCCGGGCATGGTGGTGCATGCCTGTAGTCCCAGCTTCTCAGGAGGCTGAGCCAGAAGGATTGCTTGAGCCCAGGAGTTTGAGATTGCTATGAGCTAGGCTGACACCATGGCACTCTAACCCAGGCAACAGAGTGAGACTCTGTCTCAAAAAAAAAAAAAAAAAAAAAGGAAAGAAATTTCATCTTTTCATGTAAAGGAAGCACTTGACGGCTTCTCTTTGGCATATCCAGAATTGCTGGCATCACTACTCTTGTGCTTTGGGGCAATTATTAAATCAAATAAGGGTGACTTGAACACAAGCACTGTGATAATGTGGCTGTCGATCTGATAACCGAGACGGCTAATAAGCAAGTCACAGGGTGCACAGACAGCACAGCTACGCTGGACAAAAGGAGGATTCACAATATGGGCAGGATGGAACAGGATGGTGCAGGATTTCGTGATAGTACTCAGAATGGTGGGCAATTTAAAACTCATGAATTATTTACTTCTGGAATTTTTCATTTAATATTTTCCAACCATGGTGGACCACAGGTAATGAAACCACAGAAAGCAAAACCATAGTAAGGGGGGACTACTGTAGTATGACAATCAACAGATCATTTCAAGGTACAGAGATAGCTCACAATGAGCAGTAATTAATATGGGTTGAGGAGCAGGGAAATGATGGGGGAGACTTTGTATACGCTGAATATGAGCTGTCAAGGAGAGACAGGCATTCTCTAGGAAAGCAAAGACAAAGAGGGCCATTCTAGGCAGAGGAAGTAGCCTATGCAAAGAGTGTAAGTAGTTCACACTAGTGAAGGGCTGGGTGAGGTCAGATGTGGGAAGCAAGAAATCGTCTGATGATTGTATTAGGCAGGGTTCACCAGAGAAACCAAGACAATGGTGTGTACTTATACAGTCATGCATGGCTGAGGGACAGGGATGCATTCTGTGAAATGCATCAGTAGGTGATTTTGTCATTGTGGAAACGTCAAAGAGTGTTCTTACACAAGCCAAACCTAGATAGGATAGCCTACCACACAGGAGCTACATAAACCTGTACAGCATGTTACTGCACTGAATACTATAGGTAATTGCAACACAATGGGAAGTATTTGTGTATCTAAACATATCTAAACATACAAAAGGTACAGTAAAAAAATATGGTATTATAATCTTATGGGACCTCCTTCATATATGTAGTCTATTTTTGATTGAAATGCCGTTATGTAGTGTACAACTATACATATATACCTACATATTTTATATATATACATAGAGAGAGAGAGATTGATTATAGGAATTGACTCTTGTGTTTATGAAGGCTGAGAAGTCCCGTGATCTGCCATCTGCAAGGAGAAGCAGGAAAGCTGGTGGTGTGATCCAGCCTCAGTCCAAAGGCCTGAGAACCAGGGGAGCTGATGATACACAAGCCCCAGTCTGAATCTGAAGGTACAAGAACCAGGAACACCAATGTCCAGGGACAGAAGATGAATGTCACAGCTAAAATAGAAAGAAAATTCACCCTTCCTCCATCTTTTTTTGTTCTATTCAGGCCCTCAGGGGATTGGATGATGCCTGCTCACATTGGTGGATCTTCTTTATTGAGCTACCAATTCAAATATTAATCCCTTCCAGAAACATTCTCACAAACACATCCAGAAATAATGTTTTACCAGATATCTGGGCATCCCTTAGCCCAGTCAAGTTGACACAGAAAATGACCCCTCACAATGGTGGAGTTCACAGGGGTTGATGGGGAGCAAGAACTGGACACAAAGCAAAAGGACAGACTAGATGGTGTGAGAATACAGCGTACAGAATATTGAAGCAAATTTCATGTACTAATTCATGTGCAGGAGCCGAGAGATGAGAAGGTAGGGAAGTAGCAGTAATAGGAGCCATGGTTTTGATGGAACAGGTCGCATATGGAATTGTTGTCAGTGAATTTTGTGATGAGGAGATAGGTGTAACAGATAAAAGTAAAGCAATGTAAATACTCTTTTTTTTTTTTTTTTTTTTGAGACAGAGTCTCGCTTTGTTGCCCAGGCTGGAGTGAGTGCCATGGTATCAGCCTCGCTCACAGCAACCACAAACTCCTGGGCTCAAGCAATCCTGCTGCCTCAGCCTCCTGAGTAGCTGGCACTACAAGCATGCGCCACCATGCCCGGCTAATTTTTTCTATATATATCAGTTGGCCAATTAATTTCTTTCTATTTATAGTAGAGACAGGGTCTCGCTCTTGCTCAGGCTGGTTTCGAACTCCTGACCTCGAGCAATCCACCTGCCTCGGCCTCCCAGAGTGCTAGGATTACAGGCGTGAGCCACCGTGCCTGGCCAATGTAAATACTCTTCAAATACTCAGTTGGTCAATATTCTGTGAATAGGAATTGTAAATGGGTAAATGTGGACTTGAAAGAATTAAAACATTATCCTTAAAACCAGTAGAAAGGCAAAATACTTGAATTATAAGTTGGGTACCAGGACAATTAGGGTGGGCTGAGTCAGAATAAATTAACATCATGTCAGACCTGTACACAGTTGCCTTTGTGGGTAAGACATACCCACCTTTCTCCAGAAGACGTCAACTGTAAGAATTAGAAGGGCAAAAAGAGTTAATACTACCTTCAATATCTGGTACCTCTCGGGATACACTGAAAAATCCTTAATTGACACTGAAAAGAAAGTAGCTTCTACTTCTGAAATTATGATGTTTTGTCCAGCACCACACACAAGTCCTTGGCTAGATGGGCTGTGGTCCATACACTCTTGAACAGAGTCCTTGAAAACCCATTAAGCAGAATTGGCCAGGATTCAATGCTATAGACAGTGGTTGGGAACAGCCCAGACCAGATGGCCATGAGATATGTGAATCATTGCTTTCCAAAGAGTGTGCAAAAGGCTGGGCATTGACCCATGACCTCTGAGAAAACTTATCTTGCAAGTGGAGAATCCAGCTGACCTTGAGTTAGGGTACCAAGATTCAGAACTGGGCATAGGAGCAAGGCCCTTAGCAGTGGGGTACTAGGAAAAGGGAAACAAAGTCATGGATTCAGGCAGTAGTGAACTTGGGAAGAAAGGCACAGTCTGAGGTGTCAGATTCCAATGGAAGTGGAGACCAGAAAGATTCCTGAGACCGTGGTATGCAGAGAATGGAGCCTTTTATGAAAACCTGCGATCTGGTCCGTGGACAATTGACAGCTATGTAAGATGCTATTGATTGAAGTTCCTTTCCGTTCCCCCACCAAAAAAAAATTGCTGGAAGGTTTTCAAAGCATATTTGGAAAGCAAAATGTTCTTTTAAAACCATCCTAAAAGATCTCACTAGAAAGATCTGGAGAATGATACCAGAAACCTTTTAATTTGTTCTGGGGAAAAATAATACAAAGCAAACTGTATATTTCTATGTATTTCTATGCAGTACGGTTCTAATTCTGGAGAGTAACTTCATTGTTAATAAATCTTTTTGTGACCCTTATAAAGTTCCAAGTTAATAAACCTTTCTGGTATTATTATCAGATACACTTGGCCAAAGTGGGCAATATCTTTTTGAGTCAAGATCTGTTTCTGGAGTAGACAAAGCCAAGTAAACAATCCCCTTGCAGAATTCTTTTCTAAAAGGTATTTTTTGGTTTTTGGTTTTTGGTTTTTAATTTTGAGACAGAGTCTCACTATGTTGCCCAGGATAGAGCGCCGTGGTGTCAGCCCAGCTCACAGCAACCTCAAACTCCTGGGCTCAAGCAATCCTGCTGCCTCAGCCTCCTAAGTAGCTGGGACTACAAGCATGCACCACCATGCCTGGCTAATAAAATATATATATTTTTTAGTTGTCCAGCTAATTTCTTTCTATATTTTTTTTTAGTAGAGATGGGGTCTTGCTCTTGCTCAGGCTGGTCTTGAACTCCAGAGCTCAAACAATCCACCAGCCTTGGCCTCCCAGAGTGCTGGGATTACAGGCGTGAGCCACGATCCCGGCCTCCTAAAAGGTTCTTAAAGGGTGTTTTGTTTTGTTTTGTTTTGTTGGCCTAGATAGGCACTTATCCATTTACATAATACCATAGTAACTTGTAGACAAGATAATCACTTGGTGACTTTGTCTATAGGATGACAAATCACAAATAGTTTCCTTTTCATGTCCATGTACTCCTGATAAAAGAAAGTTCTTGGGGACTCGAGTGAAGGAAATTCAATTGATACATTAATATCTCATTCAGAGAAAAGGGAAGCAGAAAATTTGGAATGTGACTTCATTAGGAGAGTGAAGCATGGCGGTGTGGGGGGACGGGGTGAGTGTATTTGCCTAGTTTCAGCATTGCGAGAGCACACACTGGCTCTGGAATCCCAGCAAAGGCCCCTGCAGATCACCACGCTCTCTCTGACCCCACCACGATGCGTGGGAAGGACCACCTTTCTTTTGCATTACAAATTCTTTAGCAAAGTATTCATTACAGTGAAAAAGTAAAAAAATTCTATGAAAATTATTTTGAGCTCTGAATGAATATTATTATTCATTGGATAATATTATTATCATATTGGGTAATATTATTACCCAAATAAATATTATTTTATTGTATACAATATTCTTAAAAAGTAAAGCTCAGCTGAAGCTTCAACTAGTTGATTATTTTACATTTAGAGAAGTCACAGATGTACCTTTTGATATCCTTTGAGTCATATAAAAAGAAAAAAGTAAAAGAAAATATATGAAAGTGTAAAAATTAAAAAAAAAAAAAAAAAAAAAAAAAGAGAAGTCATAGAATAGAAGAGACAGCGACTTGCTCTTCACCACTAACCCTGGGACAGCCACGTCCTCTCCCTGGGTGAGGGCTTCCGAGGCCGGTTTTTAGGCCCATAACTGAGGCATGATGTCCTGCCCCCTGGAAAGGGGGCACAGCCACACTTTGGCACATCTGCCCGTCTCGAATGCTCCCGAAACATTAACAGCTGCAGCTGGGCCTGCCAAGGGGACGGTTTAGTGACACAAAAAGTCTTTCATTACAGTTCTCAATGCTATTTGTGATGTTTGGGTTCTTCTGCTGTTACTGTTATTCTTAAAGGTTGCTTCTCGTTTGGAGTTCTAGTTAAAACTCGGGAATGTCTTTTCCTTAGACCTAAATTATTTTGTGCACACAGACAGTTGTATGTAAGTACACCAATATTCCTTTGGCACAAATAATCTTCCAGATGGGATGAGAACATCTGAGCTAGTCAATACAAACCCACGTTTGTAATAAGTGACATACGATATCTTACAGTTTGGTGGTGTACCCTTCTGACTTCAAGTCTTCATCCTGCTTTAAATGTGAAGATTTTCTTTAATCCTATTTCTTAATGAAAAAAAAAAGGAAACTGTTAGGGAGATAAAAGTTTAGCATTTTTAAATTTATGTTTCGGGGGTATTGATTCATTCCCTTTGTACCCCTTGGTGATACAAATAAAAAAGGATATCAAGCTAACGTGGAAGTTAGCAGGGGTTTCCCTCTAAGGCTTCTGTGCAGTTAATTAGGACAACAGGGAAGCTTTTTACGAAAGTCGTATCTTTGGGTTTACCCTCATGATCTTTTATCTTAACGCAACATGTTGGTTTCTAATCCTCCCCCTACACACAAATGATGTAGGTAAAGAACCAATCAAAAAGCAGAGATTTTCTAATAATACTCAGATTTTAATATACTTAACATTATAAATCGTATTCCTAATTTCAAATTATAGCTTTAATCAAGGGAGGAAATGTCGTTACATACGTTATCCTCTCAAATCACTGTGAATGTTATAATTAATTTATTTGATTTTTATCTATCAATAAATATTGAGTTTCTGATAAGGTCTTAGGAATATGCTACATGTCATACTTGCTTTGAGCCCAGTATAAATTGAGAATCTGTCAACAAGATCTTGCTAAGTAGACATATATGAAGACATCGTTACCAAGCTCTTCTTTGGCATTGGAGCAGAGGCTGTGGACGTAGCCTTCTTCAGGACTGTGGCACTCACTGCCCTGGCGTCTGGGAGTGATGGCGACTGGCAGCCTTCAGCTAAGTCCTCCCAGAATTGCCCTCAGCAAAAGACTGCCACCTCGCCCAAGGTCATGCCTCCTTCCTGAAAGCAGCCAGCATGTGGGGACTAGTTGATTAGGGAGGGGGCAATAGAGGTTCCAGGCCTTTGCCTCCCAGGCAGGGTAGGTCATTCAGAGGGGCCATCAGAGCTCTGGAGCACCAGAGGATCACTTAGCCAGTGCAGCTCCTCCCTCTGCTCGACCCTTAAGTCCTTCACTCCCACCAGGTGTTGACCCCAGGGCAATTCTCAGTCTATTTCCTGCATGCAAATCTCTGTCTCCAGGTGTGATTTCTGGGGGTACCCAGCCACAGCAGCATCAAATGCTTATATAATAACATTGGAAGGCCCAGGTTTTGGTCTTGTTCCTGCTGCCATGGTGGGTCACCTCTCTCAGCTTTCTTTAGAAGGAAAAGCTGGACTAGATCTCCAAAGTCATGTATTTCCGAAAGTCTATGATATGTCATAATAAGCCCTTAATCTCAATTGCTTTTCTAAAATCCATAACTACTATCAACTGAAAAGAATGTAGAATCAGAATTCAATGACTTGGATTCAGTTTTCTAAATCAATTATTAGTTTGTTTAGCAGTACAAAATAGATTTCTTCCCCCAAATATCCATTTGACAAAAGAAGATACTATAATAAATCATCCTTGTCCTGAGTTTAACTCAACAGCTTTCGGCTCCTTCCTTTTCTCTGAGCGGTTTATGTAATAGGTAAGTCTACTCAACTATCTCATCTCCATCTGGAACCAGGTCAATGGGCTCATAGATGGTTGGTGGAATCCATCTGGAATCAGACATTTCAGAATCAAACAATACTGTGTTAGTATTCTCAAATGGCGAATTTTAAAAGGAAGAAGAGACTCCTTTAAAACAATTTAATAAAGATAATAGGGGAAAATTGTAACCAACTTACTAAATGAAATACATGTATCCAACTAATTAAGATATATAACTTCACTACCTTAAATCTTCAAGTCCTTTGTGTCTTGTTTTATCCTCTCACATTACTTTTTCTAATGTAGAGGCTATTAAAGCCATTGCAGTACTTGCATTAACCCTCTCCTTCTTGGTAGGTGCCTTAAGAGAACTTCTTTACCCTCTGAAAGAGGCACATTGTTGGTTGCTGCCATGCACCCAGGCGTTCTTGCTACGATGAGTAAGAACAGGGCCCTGTCCTAGAGAGGCCAAGACAAATGGGAAAATCGATTCTGTGCACTGTGTATTTGCCTGTGGTGCTGTTCCCTCCACCTGGAACATTCCTCCTCCACCTCTTTATCTCGTTAATTCCCACCATTATTCACATCCTTAAAACAGTCAGCTCAGACATTATAGCCCCACAGAAAAGCTTTCCTGATGCCTTGGCATGGATGAGGAACCTTCCGCCGTCTTCCACAAACTTCTGTCATGTTCCTAGCAGACAGTAATTTGTCTGTCTCCTTGCACTGACGAGACCGAGCAACTTGAGGTCAGGATGGGGCAGACCTCAGCTCTGCAGCCTGGCTACCTAGCAGTTAGGTATCTGCTGCATACCATGTGCTAAATATAGGGTAATTAAATTAACGATGGTGGAAAAACCTGGTGATCTTTACAAGCAAGAGGACTTTTTCTGGACAGCCATGCCATCACTTTAAGAAGCCCAGGTAAGTACTGTAGTGCAAAGCATTATCTTAAAATGGCATAATAAGCCAAACTTCATGAAATCCCCCCTTTTTTTCCCTTCCTAGGCACTAAATTGTTTTGCAAGTTACATAAAAGAAAATAACTAAGTGAAACGGTGAGAAATTAAAATATCGCCGTTATCTCAGAGAGGTAACCATGGAGCTCTAGCAACATTAGTCCAAAGAGCCTAACAAGACAACAGCCAGGCTGGAGTCGTTTTTCCACAGCAGCGCTGATCTGACTCCTTTACAAAACCGTGGGGGAGAAAGATTAATTCCTCCATGTCAGAAGTAATTTATAGAATACTGTTTAAAATGATAAAGACATTAGAAGCTCTCTGGTTGTTATGGAGCGACACTACATATTAATTAAAGTTAAGCGAGCAGTTTTGGTTATTGCCAGGGGATTAACTGCTATGATAAAGCAGACTGTGGTTTAGAGTTACCTGGGAATCAAGGGTGTGGGCTTTCCTTGGACCAGGTTACATGTCATCCTTATGTTCCTCCAGGATGCAGAGAAGGAAGACTTCAGTAAGGATGCATGAAAATGGTCCCTACGGAGGGAAAACTTTTCAGATTCCCATCTCTGCTTTCCCTCGCCTTCCCATGATCTTTGAGATGCTCCTTCAAGTGTGTTTGCTGCTAAGTCCTCGCACGCACCTTCAGCCTCATCTCCCCTACTGGGGTCCACTGGCTTTCTCCCAAGCCTGTTAGACCTGAAACCAGCGAGGCCATAACCTTTAGGGCAAAAATGGCCCAGAAAATTTAACATGTGCTCCTGAGCAGGACTATTAGTATTTTAATAGCTGAATTCTTTTTTTTTTTTTTTTTTTTTTTTGAGACAGAGTCTCACTTTATTGCCCAGGCTAGAGTGAGTGCCGTGCCGTCAGCCTAGCTCACAGCAACCTCAAACTCCTGGGCTCAAGCAATCCTGCTGCCTCAGCCTCCCAAGTAGCTGGGACTACAGGCATGTGCCACCATGCCCGGCTAATTTTTTTTTTTCTATATATATATTAGTTGGCCAATTAATTTCTTTCTATTTATAGTAGAGATGGGGTC
>VSMD01132629.1:0-12405 GCA_008750895.1 Mirza zaza | reverse complement strand
TTTTGAGACAGAGTCTCGCTTTGTTGCCCAGGCTAGAGTGAGTGCTGTGTCATCAGCCTAGCTCACAGCAACCTCAAACTCCTGGGCTCAAGCAATCCTGCTGCCTCAGCCTCCCAAGTAGCTGGGACTACAGGCATGCGCCACCATGCCCAGCTAATTTTTTCTATATATATTAGTTGGCCAATTAATTTCTTTCTATTTATAGTAGAGACGGGGTCTCGCTCTTGCTCAGGTTGGTTTTGAACTCCTGACCTTGAGCGATCCACCCGCCTCGGCCTCCCAGAGTGCTAGGATTACAGGCATGAGCCACCGAGTCCAGTCAAACCTACTTATTTTTAAATCCTTTCAGGTTATTCTATCATTCACATCTAATTGAGTGTGATTTATTTCCTCTCCTTAGAGTTGAGTTAGTGAATTGTCTTTTATGGTGTCTTTCCGTAGACTACTGGGTCCTGGGTCCAGCAGCAGCATGTGGAGCTATTATTTCTCAGCCATTCAGGTTATTATTGCATCCTGTTACTGAGTCAGCTTTGGTGGCATGGTCAAGGTCCTTGTTTCTGGTTGCTCAGCTATCTCTATTCCTTCATTCCACCCCTGGGACAAAGCTTTTTTTAAATAGAGGGTGGATACATTTTTACAACTTGCTTTTGTGGGAGAGAGAACTCTACTCTCGTCCTCTTAACTCGTAGGAGCTGAATTCCCAGTCACCCCTGTGCACTTCCGTATCTGAAGTCTACCCTGCTCACTTTATCATCTTTCTGTTTCCTTCCAGGTCCATAAAAAAGTTTATGTTGTTTCTCAGCATGAATATTTTTAAAAATATAATTTATCTATTAGTGATATATGTTTTGGAAGAAAATATTTAATGCAAATTCAAAAGCTTTTTTGACTAGAAATCCTTACATTACAGCTTATTTTCCCGATGGGGAAATCATTCCTGTTGCTTCTTCTCACAGATGGATAAAGAAACAAAGAGGCCAGGTGCAGTGGCTCACACCTATAATCCTAGCACTCTGGGAGGCCGAGGCAGGAGGATCACTTGAGGTCAGGAGTTCGAATCAGCCTGAGCAAGAGCAAAGACCCTGTCTCTACTAAAAATAGAAAGAAATTAGTCAGACAACTGAAAATATATAGAAAAAATCATCTGGGCATGGTGGCGCATGCCTGTAGTCCCAGCTACTTGGGAGGCTGAGGCAGGAGGGTGACCTGAGCCCAGAAGTTTGAGGTTGCTGTGAGCTAGGCTGACACCAAAGCACTCTAGCCCAGGCAACAGAGTGAGATTCTGTCTCAAAAAAATAAAATAGGCCAGGTGCGGTGGCTCACGCCAGTAATCCTAGCACTCTGGGAGGCCAAGGCAGGTGGATCACTCAAGGTCAGGAGTTCGAAACCAGACTGAGCAAGAGTGAGACCCCGTCTCTACTAAAAATAGAAAGAAATTAATTGGACAACTAAAATTATATAGAAAAAATTAGCCGGGCATGGTGGCACATGCCTGTAGTCCCAGCTACTCGGGAGGCTGAGGCAGGAGGATTGCTTGAGCCTAGGAGTTTGAGGTTGCTGTGAGCTAGGCTGATGACACAGCACTCACTCTAGCCTGGGCAACAAAGTGAGACTCTGTCTCAAAAGAGTAAATAAATAATATAAAGTACAGGAAGGGCCAATGGGTCTTAATGTAACAGAATAAGAAATGTTTATTCATATGCTTTCAGATTCTATATTGCAACTAATCCTTAAGAAACTACCCCTTGCAGAGTTTTTGGTATGGAATCAAAGAAGAATACCCACAATTATTTGAAAAGTCTCTTTAAATGTTCCTTCCTTTTCCAACTATATGTCTGTGTGAGATGAGGCCAGATTTTTTTCATAAACTTCAACTGAACCAACAGATTGCATATAGAAGTAGATACGAAAATCCAGGCAACAGAATCTCACTCTGTTGCCTGGGCTAGAGTGCTGTGGTGTCAGCCTAGCTCACAGCAACCTCACACTTCTGGGCTCAGGTCACCCTCCTGCCTCAGCCTCCCAAGTAGCTGGGACTACAGGCATGCGCCACCATGCCCAGATGATTTTTTCTATATATTTTTAGTTGTCTGACTAATTTCTTTCTATTTTTAGTAGAGACAGGGTCTTTGCTCTTGCTCAGGCTGATTCGAACTCCTGACCTCAAGTGATCCTCCTGCCTCGGCCTCCCAGAGTGCTTTTATTCAGTGAGACAAGGAGATTAACAACGCCAGTCTTCTTTTTTTGTTTTGAAAGATAGTTATTCTTCATAAAAATAATTTATTCATGTTAATGTGCAATTGGTTTATAATTGGTAATGGAGTTAATTAATATTTTAAGTGTTTCTCAGTTTTAATTTCTAACATGGAAACTTTCAACAGATATAATTCATATAAACATAAGGTCATTAGGGTCCTCAACAATTTTTAAAGTGTAGAGGGATCCTAAGACCAAAAAGTTTGAGAACTGCTGATCTATCTAAAAAGTCCAACAAATTCTTCATCATCATCAAAAAGGGTTTTGAAAAGAAGACACTCATGCTATGCTTACCTGACACAATAATGCATTTGTGCCCAAGATACCTCTGGGGTTGCCATATCTCAGGGATATAATGGAATTAGGGATGTTGACGCAAAGGCAACTAAATGTGCTTCTGTGTATTATTGGTATATTTGTCTGTCTTTTCCAGGAGAGTGTGACCTCCCTTGAGAGCTGAGATCATGTTAAATTTATCTTCTCTTTTCCTTGTAACACCCTGCACAGTATTTTGTACATAAATGTCAAGTTAAATGAAGGTGCTTTAGTGCTGAAAAGATTAGCTATTGTATCTGATTGGCTAATGCTGGGGGAAATGTATAAGAGATATATAGTAGTGACTTTAATGTAAAAGACAAGGGTCCACTAGACCAATTAACACTAGGAATGCACTAGGAGCAGGTCTTTAATAGGTTGGTATGGTTACTTAATATAAAGGAAATGTAAAGAAAAAGATAGTAAATACTGATACAATAAGGGAAAGAACTACTCCGCATTGTAGGTAATAAACTTGGCTTCTATTACCTCTAGAAGGTAAATACAGAAGACACAAAGGGATTTAAAGATGCTTTAGAGAAGTGTGTGTGTGTCTGCATTTTTTTTTTCTTTTTGTGCCAGGCTTGGTGGCCCATGCGTGTAATCCCGCTACTCAGGAATTTGAAGCAGGGTGATCATTTGAGAGTAGGAGTTCAAGGTTGTAGTGTGCTATGGTCGTACCACTGCTCTCCAGCCTGGGTGGCATAGGGAGGCCATCATTAAGACAAAAAATTTTTTTTTAAGTGAGAAAAAGTACTTAAATGTATGTATGTATATATTTATTTATTTTTTTTTAAAGGAGCCCTAAGTGCCTATCAAAGAAGCTCAAAAAACTATTGGTAACATTTTTTTTTTTAAGACAGAGTCTCGCTTTGTTGTCCAGGCTAGAGTGAGTGCCATGGCGCTAGCCTAGCTCACAGCAACCTCAAACTCCTGGGCTCAACCAATCCTTCTGCCTCAGCCTCTCGAGTAGCTGGGACTAGTACAGGCATGCGCCACCATGCCCGGCTAATTTTTTCTATATATATTAGTTGTCCAATTAATTTCTTTCTATTTATAGTAGAGACAGGGTCTTGCTCTTGCTCAGGGTGGTTTTGAACTCCTGACTTTGAGTGATCTGCCCGCCTCGGCCACCCAGAGTGCTAGGATTACAGGTGTGAGCCACCTCGCCCCACCTATTGGTTGGTAACTTATATCTACCTATGTACGCTTCTCTATCACCTCCCCAGTCAGCCCCTTAGAGGTAACAAGTATCCTGACATTGGTATTTCCATTTCTGTGCCTTTAAAAAAAAAGTTTTATCATATCTAGGTGTGAATGCCTAAACAATATATTCTTTTGTTTTTAAACATTGTATAATACTGTATGATATCTCCTGGGACTTGCTTTTTTCACTCAATATTATATTTCTGATTTCTTTTTATGTTGCTTCTTTGTAGCTATGGATCATTCATTTTTACTGTTACATAATATTCTATTCTGTAAAAATGTGAAAATAGCACAATTTATCCAATTTTCTGCTGATGGACATCTGAGTTGACTTCAAATTTTTGCTTTTACAAACATTGCCACTATAAACATTATTATACCTGTTTTCTAAATGCATATGCTAAAATTTCTCTCTTAGGTATATATATGTAGGCTTTGAATTCTAAGTTATAGGGTATGCATGTAGAGTATTCAACTTTATAAGATAATGGATGTGTGTTATACAATAAGAAATATATCTGGTCTCTGCCTCTGGCTAATTTTTTCTATTTTTAGTTGTTTGGCTAATTTCTTTCTATTTTTAGTAGAGACGGGGGTCTCACTCTTGCTCAGGCTGGTCTCGAACTCCTGAACTGAAGCAATCCTCCCACCTCGGCCTCCAGAGTGCTGTGCATACTTGGTCTTATGCATATCTTCCGTTGGCTGTTAAGTAAACTGTTTTCCTGAGTTCTGTGAGTCATTCTAGCAACTTATTGAACCCAAGACGGGTTTGTGGGAATCCCTGATTTATAGCTGGTTGGTCCCGAGTACCAGAAGCCTGGGACTTGCAGTTAGCTTCTGAAATGGTAGCAGTCTTGTGGGACTGACCCCTTAATCTGTGGGGTCTTTGCTAACTCTGGGTAGTTAGAGTCATCGTTGGCATATTGTAGAACATCCAACTATTTTCTGCCGAAAATTGCTTGGCATGGAAAACCCACACATTTGGTGTCAGAAATGTTGTGAGTAGAAAACGGTTTTTCCTTTGATATGCTTGCTATCTAAAGTTAATTTCTGAGACAACATCAATCATAGCTGCATTGGGACATCTGCTGATTACAGAATTCTAAGCTGTACATACCATAAACCAGACCCAATAACAACTCCTCTTCCCCACCCTCTCCCAACCTCTTCCTGCTAGATAGGAGATAGCTAAACGCTTTCTCTCTCTCTCTTTCTCTCTCTCTGCTCTGTTCTTGCCACCCCCATCCCTGATAATGGGAAATCCTCCCTCTGAGGCTTCTAAGTCCTTGGCCTAGGCTGAGTCCCCTGGACAGAGTCAGGAGATTTTGCTGATGCCAACCACAGCACTTATCCTTTACGGTCCAGCTTCATTCCTATCTTCTTCAAGATGCTTTCCCTTATTGTGCTGCCCCAACTCAATTCAATCAAACACAATTTACTGAGGGCTTATATATGCCTCATTAAAGTAGACACCAATGAGATGAAGCAGAACAAAGAGCTCAAGGAATACTCTCAAAGAGCTCACACTCTAGTGAATTCAAATAAGATAATAAAAATTAAAATACAGTGTGATGATAGAGGTGCACACATACACACAGATGAGAACAGAGGTGACATTTATCTCAGCAAGCTGCATCCATTTTTTTTCTTCCCTGATCTCTGATAGCTTTTACCATCTCCAAATGAATTCCCTATTTATCAAGAGCTTACAAGATGCATTCATGAAAATGGAAGCATTAACTGAAATCAACTCCATGTAGGATGGTTATAACATATCTTTGTAGACATGTCCACCATAGTACACTGGCAATTGAGTTTCCATTTTTTCAAATCCACCAAAGTCATGACATACCTCTGGTCATTTCTTGCAACTCCTATTCATACAATTGTTAGTCAGTCCTCTCAGGCTGCGGTGATATTTACAGACCTCTATCAATTCCCATCTGCCTCCTGATCCTTCCTCTTGAAGGTACTAGGAACCACCATAAAACTCCTCTTTTACCATAAGCACAATTCTATTTCTTTGTTTCTTTGTGGCATGTCTGGAATGATCATGTACACATCTATTGTCAAACATCGTGGGTCAAAACTGCACAGAATAAATGGCACAAAGAAAGGCCACAGTGGAGAACATCACGCCATGTGATTCAGCATAACATGGTAGAACACCCATTGGCTGAGGTCATTATAAAGTGCTGTGCTAACTCACTAACCTAAGCAGTCTGCCAGGCTGGCTCTCATTGGCTGAGAATGTACAGTAGCAGTCCAAGCATAGAAAAAACTATTAATGGGGAATTAAAATAGAGTCATATATGTTATTAAGGAAAAATATTTCAGACACAAAGGGATTAAAACAAATATTTACTGTTCTGGCAATATTATATTTAATCACATATTTCTAAGCTCAGTAGGATCTTGTGGGAAATTTTTATATACCTTGCTTTACTAGTGTTATTATGGTTAGAGGTATTACTGCTCCTCCATCCCAAATTCTAAACCCTCTGTAGATAGAGACACTGCCTTATGAGTATTCTTAACACATTATAAACTAAGACATGTTGCAGACGCCAACTGCCTTAGTCTGTTTAGGCTCTATAACAAAATAGCATAAATGGAGTAGCTTATAAACAATAGAAATGTATTTCTCATAGATCTGGAGGCTGGAAAGTTCAAGATAAGATGCCAGCATATTCAGTGTCTGGTGAGGTCTCGCTTTCTGGTTCACGGATGGTACCTTCTTGCTGTGTCCTCATATGGTGGGAAGGTGAATTGTGAATTAGCTCACTGGGGCTTTATATATATAAAATGGCACTAATCCCAATCACAACGGCTGTGCCCTCTTGATCTAATCACATCCCAACAATGCACTTCCTAATACCATTACCTTTGGGATTAAGATTTCATATGAATTTGGGGGGTACACAAACATTCAGACCACAGCACCAACTAAATACTAGCATGTGAATAAGACTTGCTGCTGGGAGGAAGGCTGGAAGGAGATGATAATTAGAAGAGGCAAAAGCTCCTCCAGAGTCCAACGCCTCGGGTTTCATTAGGCTAGGGTTTCTCAACCTCAGCACAATTGACATGTGGGGCCAGATAATCTTTTGTCATGGGGAATGTCCCATGCATTATGAGATATCTAGCAGCATCCCTGGCTTCTACTTACTAAACGCCAGTAGCACACATGTCCCCATCCCCAGTATGATGATAAAATGGTCTTCAGTTGTTGCCAAATGTCCCCTTGAGGGAAAAACTATTTCCACTTGAGATTGCTGCATTAAATCCATTTCCATTGCTTCTCTTTAAATCACCAGATTCTGGTCTGGACAACAGAAGGAAATTCCTGGTCTAGAGAGAGCGGACTCAATGTTGTCAATGTACAAGAGAATACACAATTGTAGCTAAACTCCAGTTATCACTTTATACAACTTATTTGACTCACTTATCTCCATTATTCTAACAAAATACTGGGACAACTTGGAAAACTACTTATGCAAATGTGCAGGCCAGGAAAAGAATAAAAAGTAGAAAGAATTGTATTTATTGGGGTGATTGAGCAATATCGTGGGTGAATTGTTTACTTCTGTTTGGCAGGAGCCTCTGCGGTCCCAGGCTTCCGGTGGCCAGAGAGTTCCCTCAGCTCCATGACCAGGTGGCCCAGGAGAGCTCTCACGTCCTGCATGTGTTTGAGAAGAATGCCCATCTGGTGATGCAGGTAGGGGTCTGGCACCCCCTGAGGAGAAGGGAAGCCTGGATCCTCAGGAGAAGGAGTGGGCGGCCCAGGCGGCTCCGTAGTTGAAGTAGTTCCTGGAGCAGCTGATTTCTGCGGAGCTGGATTCAAGGTGGGAGACGCGGCAGAGCTGGCAGGACCTGGATTGTGGGGCAGGAAGCGTACACGAGAGTGAAACCTGACTCTGGCCTACCTTCATATCCCTGGTCAAGCTTTCTTCTTCTCTGAAAGTGGCTGTGGGGCCCAAAGACAAGAGGGACTTGAGGACTCTAGGGTCCCTCCTGATCCAAATTTTAGTCGGAAGCCTTCCTACCTCTGCTTGAAAATGTTCAGCAATGAGGCCTCCCTATTAGACAGCTATGACTATGAGCCAGTTCCCCCTTTATCAAGACAGAATCTGATTTCCCCAAGCATGGACATGGTAACTGAGTCTAGGTCAAGCTCCTTACTGTATATGACATTAGTCTAATTCCTCGTCCTTGTGCCAGCCTTCAGCTTTTTGAGGACACTTCTGCTGGCCCTCTGAGTCACCTCCTCCTCAGGATGTGTATCTCTAGTCCCTTCAATTATTTATATTATTATTATTATTGGGAGACAGGGTTTTACTCTGTCGCCTTGTGTACAGTGCAGAAGCATCATCATAGCTCACAGCAACCTCAAACTCCTGGGCTCAAGTGATCCTCCTGCCTCAACCTTCCGAGTAGCTGGGAAAACAGGCGTGCACCACCATGCCCGGCTAATTTTTCTATTTTGAGAGACGGTGTCTCGCTCTTGCTCAGGCTGGTCTCTAACTCCTGACCTCAATCAATCCTCCTGCCTTGGCCTCCCGGAATGCTAGGATTACAGGCGTGAGCCACCATGCCTGGCCCCTTCCATTGTTTTTCATATGACATGGGTTCGAGTTCCCTCACCACCCTGGACACTTCCCCTGGGAGTATTTCAGGTCAAGTGCAGCCCTCTTAATGGTGGCTCCCATAACTGCACATAGACTCCAGACCACCTCATCCTCATTCTAGATATTATATTCCTACAAATGCCCAGAGACGATGTAGGGATGCTAAGATCTATGGGGCAGCAAGTGTGGAGCTGGCTCAGGTCCTGGTCTGAGGGAGGAGTTCTCTGTGCTGTCTTCCATCATTAGGGACTCTCACTTACTGTTCCTGCCTCCTCAATGTCCCTTCTTAACCTGCCCACACTGAATCCCAGCTCATTGGCCCCATTCATCCTGTCCCCCCTTTTCATACAAACACCAAACAGACACGTGTGTACTAACTCACCCAGCACCTTGATCTCTAGCTGGGGGCTCTGTTTCCAAACTTGATTGTCCTCAGTTGCTGCCTCACACCAGTATGACCCAGAGTGCTCTTCTGAAGCTGTGGGGATCTGGAATTCTGAGGAGAGGCCCCGGCTTCTCACTGTCCTTCCATCCTTGTAGAAGGAGAAGAGGAGGCGGGCGGCTGACCTCTGCAGGGGCAGCTTTGTCTGACAGCTCAGGGTCACTGGGCCTCCCCCTTGGAGCTCAGCTGAGGGTGTGGCTCTGAGAACTGGGGCTAGGAACAGTTCTGGGGGAAGAGAGGCAAGAAAGAAGTGCTCAGCCATCCTACATTCGGATGGACACGTGACAGGCAAAGAACCCCAGCCACACTTCCTCTCCCATGTTTCCATCAGGAATGGGCTCTCTTAGAGAGGTTCCACCTGAACCTTTCAAGTTCTCTCTCTCTTTAAGTAGACAGGACAGGAAAACTCCAGCAATGGACAAATCTGACAACAGTCTAAACACCAATCATCGAACCCAGGGAAGCATGGACCTGGGTGGTAGGAAACATGCTGGACTTGGAGTGGGGCTGAGTGACTTGAAAAGGCAGTGTTGAAATCTCACCCAGCTTGGGCGTTTGCCAGCAACACGCTCCTAAAGGCTTCCATGATCTTCCACCTCCAGGCCAAGAAAGACAATTTGGGGCTCCCTGTCTCTCCCAACCCTCTTCTGCCATGACAACACTGCCTCTCGCTCTCACCTTGGACTGTGATAGCCACAGAGGATGCTGTTTCTGGGCTCCCATGACCAGGGCTCCTGAAGATGGCACTGCAGTGGTAGTGCCCGCTGTCTGCCTGTTGCACCACAGCGATGGAGAATTCTCTGTTAGGTCCAGGGGGACCCAGGGCTGAGCCATCTCGGTAGAAGGTGATCTGAGTCAGTGGCCAGTCTTGCCAGGCCTGGCAGCGCAGAACCAAGGAGTCCCCTTCAAATATTGGCATGGCTGGGCCTTGGATGATCAGCCAGTCTGTGGCCCAGAGAAAGAACTGAGTGTCACCCACTGCCTCCCTTGGGAGCTCCCCTAGTCATGCCTACAACAGACCCCCCATGCTTTCTCTGAGGGTCCAGGTACCTTTCACCCCTGGTCGCGAGTGTGAAACAACTTCTCTAGGGCCCAGGACTAAGGGCACGCTGGTTGCTGTGGGCTGAAGATTGGGAAGAAAGTACCTCATCCCATGGCCAGCTTCCTGGGGGCACCTTCCCGAGTGGGTTGTGGGGCTGATAGGAGGGGTTGGGGACACTGATCAGGCCTGCCCAAGACCTCACCATAGGACACGATCAGATGGAAGGGTTGACTGAAAGTGTAGCCCTTGACTTGGAAGTCAGCTTCCCTTTGGCTATCCAAGTCCTCATCTGTGTGGCAGCTGCTCTCCTTGGTGCTGACAGGTTCTTCACACTGCAGCGTCTCAAAACTGGCAGCTGAAGAGGGCATGGCCCAGGGAGAACCAGAAAAGGATGCTGCAACTTGGAGAAAGGGGACAGAAAATCGCCCTCCACCAGCGTTCCTCCCTCTCCTGAGAAAATCATTATTTTAGCATGAGAATAGGAAGACACCAAAAGCTTTTTCTCCAAGAGATCCTTGTGAGTGTCTCAGACGGACAGTTTTGACCTTGGTTCACTGGCGTCCAGGTGCTCCCAGTGAATGGACTGTAGGTTGGGGGAGAGGGAAGGGAGAGAGGGGAAAGAATGGTCAACTCACCTGCATGACATCCAGCTGTGGTGCAGGAACCAGAGGCCAAAGACAACAGTGAGCCCAGAGCAGGCAGGCAGAGGACAGGAGGGAAAGGGAAACATCAGATTCGAACATTTACTGGGTGCCAAACACTGCCAGCACGTTCATGCAGTATCTTATTTAATCTTCACAAACTTTCCAGCTATGTGACTTTATTCTCATTTTACAAATCTTAGAGAAACAGACTTAGAAAAGTAAAGTAACATAAGGTTTAAGAAGAGAGTAAGGAATGGAGCAAGAAAGTCAGGTGTGTCTGAGTCCAAAATCAGTGTTCTTTTTACTTCACTGTGCAGATGTGGTCTACCTTGGTCCCCAGATCTTCCTCAGGGGCTTTCTTCCTCATTCCCATTTTCCCAAAATTCACTTGGCTGTTCAGCCTTGAATATGTTTATCAAGAGTTTTCACTACCTTGCTGTGTCTCTCCTTCTTCCTTGCTCCCCCTTGCAGGTCTGTACTTTCCAGCCATCTCTATCTTCATGCCCTCTGCCCTTGAACTTTCCCTAGCAATGGCAGAGCCCTTTCTCTGTCTTTTCCTCTACCCTTGACCTCCTACTCCCAGTTCATACTGGGAACTGTGGAACAATTCTTTGCCTCCAGGTTGAAACTTAGAGTTGTGGATTCTCACTGAATCTCTTCAACCCATCTCTTACCTCTGTGGTTGCCCCAGGCCAGGTAGGTGCCTTCTCTCCCACCTCTGTGACTCCTCCTTGTCCCCTAATTCCTCTGCCCATCTTCCAGCCACAGGCCATTCTCCTGTGCTCACTTTTTCACCTTGTCATTTCCTGTCCCACTCGGCTTTGTTCTCTTCCTCGCCCAATAGCCCAGTGCTTTTGTCTCGTAGCGTCCTTTACCAAGGCCCCTCTCTACTTACTTCCTAATTCTCGTCACATCAGTGCCAGGTGCTTTCTCTCCATCCTCTCTCAGCTCCCTTTGCTACTCTGCTACCTCTTTTCAGTTCCTCCACTGTCTGTCAACTGAACTCAGGCTGCTCTCCTTTTTCCCTTTTTAAAAATAAAATCTTGTTGGCCTACTTGGCACTTTCACTCAAGAAACCTTATGTGGTAGGTATCATTACTCTCACGATTATTACAGATGAGAAAACTGAATCAAAGACATACAAAGTGACTTTCCAAAGTGACATAGAGCTGGTAAATAGAGGAGGAGCTTGAAACCAGACTATCTGATTCCAAGTCTGCAGTTCTTGCCACAAAACAAAATCCAAAAAACATTGTCCTTACCCAATTTATTCAGTTTAATGCAAGACACAGGTAGATGAAGCTATTATTTCAGCATGAGCAGGAAAATAATGAGAAAAAGGTATCATAGGTAGCCACTGAAGCAGAAAAGAGGGTTCAAGGAAAGCTTCCTGGAGAAGATGCCAATTGAGCTGAGTCTTCGGGGATGCCTAGAAGTTTACATGGGGGAGGAGAAGAGGGAGCCATGGAGGGAGCTATTTTGGGTGGAAACCATAGCATAAGCAAAGCCTTGGAGACAGGTGTGTGAATGTGGAAATACAAGCTGATTGGGATTTATTACAGCATAAATTGCAAGGCTCAGAGGGCAGGAGTAGAGGCTGAAGAGGTTAATAGGTGCCAGGTTGTGGTGCATCCTGATAAGGAACTTGGGCTGGTAATCTAGAATTTTAGAAATGACTCTGGCTGCAGAGTGCAGAATTCATTTCAAGAACACAAGGTTGGGACAAGGAGATTATTAGTTAGGAAATTGTTGGACCAAGTCATAGACGATGAGGGCTCGTCTTAGGACATTAGTGATGTTTCAGAGAAGAGGCTATTTCTAAGAACAATTTAGGAAGTACAATTTGCCAAACTGGATGATTAATCAGAT
>VSMD01132627.1:0-13724 GCA_008750895.1 Mirza zaza | reverse complement strand
AAAAGAAAATATAACTATTAAAACATACTTGTGGCCGGGCGCGGTGGCTCAAGCCTGTAATCCTAGCTCTCTGGGAGGCCGAGGTGGGTGGATCCTTTGAGCTCAGGAGTTCGAAACCAGCCTGAGCAAGAGCGAGACCCCATCTCTACTATAAATAGAAAGAAATTAATTGGCCAACTAAAATATATATAGAAAAAATTAGCCGGGCATGGTGGCACATGCCTGTAGTCCCAGCTACTTGGGAGGCTGAGGCAGCAGGATTGCTTGAGCCCAGGAGTTGAGGTTGCTGTGAGCTAGGCTGACGCCATGGCACTCACTCTAGCCTGGGCAATAAAGTGAAAACTCTGTCTCAAAAAAAAAAAAAAAAACATACTTGTGGCTAGTTGGATTTAAAAGAAAACACAATTTAAGCTACTAGTGATATGGCTATATAAAACTACATCTTGATGCTTGTTTTTGTGTTCACATAGGAAAAATACCTAGATTTGGGTTTTGAGACTAAGTAGCAACAATGATAATAAATAATCATGAAAACAATTAAGGTGACACATCTTGAAAAGTGTTTCTTACTCCTACATCCTGGAAGTGTAAAGCTTTATTTTTCCTTTAGGCAGATTTTATCTTACCAAATGCCCATTTAGGTACTTAATTGTGTATTGTCTTTTATTTTCATTTAAGCGTTTCCTGTACTTACCTTCCCAACTAAACTGAACGAGAGCCCTCATCATCCAGCTTTTACTCTGTAATTTTTCCTGTCAACAGCCTACTGCTTTCATACTCAATAAATACATTTTGAGGGCATGAATAAAAAAATAATCATAATTTTAATGCATCAGTTTTCTTTGTATAAGAAACCTAGACCCTCCTCTGAGCAGGGCAGAATTATTTACCTACTAAAGAATTTTCTGTAGGGAGTAGAACATAATAGTTATTCCTTTCTCAATGTGCAAGTATCCCACTTTGCATGGCACTACAACAAATAAACTAACAAATACGATTCTTCATTCCCCAGTTTATAAAAATGCACACTTCAGTCCTTTCTAGACAAGGCAGCTGGCTTCCCATCCCCTCCCAGCACAATGTGACATGGTTCCTACCAGACTGTCTGACCAGGCTGTCTGACATCGCGGGCCACTCTTATCCAGAAAACACACATCTTGCTTTTCCTCTATTCTACTTTGATTGACACTTGTATTTCTCAAAGGCAAAAATCAAAATTTTAATATTCAGACCTGAACACCCACTGAATTCTCAATGATAGCAAGAAAAATTAAAGGATACAGGCAAATTTTCAGCAATGTGGATGAAAGCAATTTTTATTTTTCTCTAATACTGAATCTGGCTTTGAGCTTCTCTATTTCTACCAGATATAAAGCCAAGCCTTTGTAGTGTGTGTGAGTTCACTCCCCTCTTTTTTGATGTGAGTTGGCATCTCTCATGAAAAGATAAAGGCATCAATTAACTATACTACCAAACCTCAAGGATAAAAGCTATTGTTGTGAACAGGAGTTAGGCACGCACATGGTATCAAGTAAGGGCCTGGAAACAGACATGCTGCCAAGGAAAACAGATGTCTGTCTCCTTTAAGGAGATCGAATCATGGGTATATTAGCGATTGCTAATCTCCTGATGGATTTAACAATGATGGTATTGATGAGCTAGTTTGGGTTGAGTGCAACCATTGCCATTGCCATCGTCACAATAAAATTTAAAAACATTTGATTCAATCGGCTAGCAACAAATGACAACAACAATAATACAATAGCAAAGGAACCATCCTAAAAGAGAAAAGGATGCATCGAATCCAGAAATGACGAAGGGTCAGACAGGCTCTGCTGTAAAGGCAAAAGTCCAGATGTGGGTAGAAGAGGAATTCCCCCATGTAACAATGAGTAATAACGGCTAACTCACAATCATAGGATGCATGAGACAATGATGAATTGTATACTACAAGCCTATAGAAGACAATCAACATGGTCACTTTCTTGCTAGTGGAATTTACTAGCAAAATTTGAACCGAAAGAAAATTTGGCTTGAGGTTTTGCGCAGTTTCTCCTGTTTTCCTGACATGGTTATAAATAAGAAAAAGTGCAGATGTTCAGATTCTCTTCTCTGTCGCATGACCCTGTTGCATCCTTTTATTAGGTTGCTCTTATTGTTCCTTTTATGTTGTTGTAGTGTTGCTTTTAAGCTGCCCCGCACATGCTGTCCTCAGAACCTTTTCTTTTCTTTCTTTCTTTTCTCTATCTCTCTTTCAACTGCATTTGTCATTTCTCAGGATTCTTAGCAGAAGAGGGAGAGGAAAGTTAGACACAGATCATGAACCAGAATCAAAGACAGTAGAGTGAAGTAAAGAATGTGTCTAAAAAATACAATGAAAAATGTCCTGGCAAAGCCCAGCTCACTCTTTCTGTCTCCTTAGAGGCCAGTTCAGTCTTTGTTTACATTCACACTAGGGGGCATATTCAGAAATAGGTCAACTGGAAGGTTAAATAACTCCAGCATGACCAGGCCAGTTATGAGAACATGGAAAAAATTCTGAAGTCAATCTAGAAGTTCAGGTTCGCTTTTGTGGAGCAGAGGGACTAATTTAATAAGTAATACCTGGTATCAACACAAGACGAGACTCAAGCTTTGGCTTGCTTGAGAGTTGAAATCTCTGCTGTCCTTTCCCAGGGATTTGTGGAATGGACATACAAAGGGTTTCTTGGTCCAGCAAGAGACTGCAAAGTTATTTGAACTGCAATGAGCTTTGTTGTATTTTTCCTTTCTGTGTGTCAGTTCCTCTGGCAAAGCCCTGTTAACTATGCATTTGACTCTAACCTCTTTTTGCTTTTTAAACTCAATAGACTGATTCTCCTGCAGGTCTTAAGAGATTTGCAGTTCCTATTAGCAGTCAGGAAAAATGATGTCTGAGCTCCTGGCCTTCACTGCCCGTGCTCTGAGGCCATGTCTACAAGATATCAAACACCTAGATGTTTCCAGATTTTAGATATTGGTCTGCCTGATGCCAAACATGTGGATAGTTGAAAACATCAGGATGTTTGGCATCAAGTAGACAAAACATCTGGATGGCTGCTTGAGTTTTTCACTTTTTAACTGGATGTTTGGTGTCATGTAGACACAAGCTGAGGTTCTGACTTCATCCTGTAACAGCCCCCAGGCTGCCAGGCTGGCTCCAGATTCCCTTTATTGCAACTGACATTTTTACAAGAAAACTTTGCATTCTGTGTGATGCCTGTTGCTCTTATGCTCAGAAACAGATTGGTTTCTCAGAAAAAAAAAACATCCCAAACCGACCCCCAAAGGCCTCAGGCTTGCGCACAGGTTTGAAAAGCTGGAGAATTTCAAAATCACTACTGTCTTTGTGAGCAAAATCATGATACAACCTTAGTAAGAGGGGGTGGCTGGAGAGAGAAGAAGGCCTCCAGAGTGGTAAAATTGCCAGATCCATTCTAACAACCCTCAATTTGGCTCACTGCCAATTTCAGCCAAGGAATATTGTTTGCATGCTGGCAAAGCTGGTGTTCCTTATACCACTGGATATAGGTTAATGATGAATGGTCAAACATTCCATAAGAGACACCAGTGATTCTACAAATAAAACAGTTGGGATGGTTTAGAAAACACCATTTCCTCCAGAATTCTTGAGCAAATGAGACTGAACAAATAAGATGCCTCATTTGAAAAAGGGTTTCACAATCAAAATGAAAGCTTATGCACTCCCCCACCTTGGAACCATTGTGCTAATGATGAAAGTAAATTACCAACAACTATTTATTGACCACCTTCCATGTGCCTAGCTGTCATGAACTGTCTGACTTCACACCCCTTCTCATCCCTGCTCTTGCCAAGTGTGCTTATTAGCTCCTCTGATGATCTCATACCTGCCCACTCACTGTGAACAGCCCTGCTGCAAAGCACAGAAGGATTCCTGGCCTCACAACGCTGTTGGAACAGGTTCAAGCTACACTCTTCCCTCTTATCCCTCCATGCCTGGCAGATGAGAGCCCTTGCCTGGATCTTGCTCCTTGATACCTCAACACTTGGCCTGTATTCTTTGTCTCCATTTGAGTCCCTCATCATGTATTTGTTAGTCCTGGAAACAAGATTCTTTATCTCGGGGCTTCAATCTCCCCAACCCTAGATGATGCTTATTAGCTGTTGGAATGACAGGATTTGCTTCCTGCTCTAATAGCAACCACTTGTTGAGCATAGGATACAGCACTAAGCTGATCTTTTTAATATACTATCTTATTTAATCCTCACATGAGGTTGGTTTTATAAACTGTTTTGCAGAGTAGAAACTGAGATTTGGAACAGCATAACAAATTGCCCAAACTCACAAAATGGAAACTAACAGAGGCAGAACCAGAATTCAAACCCAGCACTGACTCCAAAGCCTAGACAGTAACCTCTAGTCAGTACTGACTGCGTTTGTCTCCCTTGCTTGTCTGGCCCAGAGTATGTCTCCACCCTTGGCACTTTGACATTTCCTTACTTGAACCGACTTTGCGTGACCCTGTGTGTGACATTAATTTACTCTTTCATTTACTATATAACATAGTTTTAGTGCCTGCTCTGTGGCAGGCATTGTGTTCCCACCCCAAGCTGAGGCAGATGGACTGATGGAAAGGCAGCAAGCAGCCTCAGTTCACCATCTGGGGGGACTTAAAATTGAGTTCTGCTCCCCAAACCTGGAACTCAGTGGCTGAGTTGTAACTCCCAAGCTCCTACATGCCATCTGCAGCCTCCTTTGTAGCCTGAGAGGTATGGACTCTGGAACCTCTGATGCTGAGGGTTACCTGAATCTTATGTGATCTTGCTGCACGTGAATTTACGTTGAGATTGGGACCATCATGCTGCTCCATTCAGAATCATTCACCGTAGTCTGGTCAATTTGCCTTAGACCTTGTTCAATACTGGTAATTTTCGTGGAAACATAGAGGTCTAAAAGAAAATGTAATCTCTCTTAGCATAGGGATCATATGTGTAAGTAAAATGCCCAAAAATATTTACTGAAGGAATTAAAACAAAGTTAAAATAAAAACTAGTGCCAGCAACCAAGTAGCACAGATATTCATAGATATCAGTCACTCGATAACCGCCTACTGATGTGAATTTGTTTGAATTGACTTGAACTACATCTGAGGAGATAAGATTTATAGATATGAAACAATTAAACAGCAATGTGAGATAGCACACGTAAAACACCACTTGATATTTATTGCCCTGTGGATAGAGGAGACAGCCCTAGGGATCAAAGTTGTCAGCAAAAATTTTATAGAAGATGATGGACTTGAAATAGACTTTGAGTCATTAATGCATTTCATATTTTTCCAAAAGAGTTTTCCAAATAATTCTATAGTAGATATATCAACCTCATTTTACCAAAGAAAGTTAAAGAAGTTGAGAGATTAAAGGGTTTTCAGAAATGAAATAGTATTTTTGTCCAAATTTGGCAAATATTGATTGCCTACCACATGCCATGCTTTGTTGCCAAAAATTAGGCATATGAAATGGGCAAGAAAGACATGGCATCCCCTTGGGGCAGCATGGTGATATATGTATTTACAGTCTGGGCTATAAATAAGAAATCAAAGGACAATGTGGTAAGTTCTAAAAAGGAATTATGTAACAATGTATTATAATTATGTATTATAATTATAATACATATAATTATGTATGTGCTGTAGGAACCCTATGAATGAATGATATCACCTGCCTTTTTGGTCATGGCTGGGGCGAGAAGACACTGGTAAGGACATATTGTAGGACCTCAGTCTTTAAAAAGGACCTTTAGTTCACTGTGCTGGGCAGAGAAAGTATTAGAAAGGAAATTGCAGGAACAATGGTTTCTGTTGGCAAAGAATGTGGCATAAGTTGAGGCTGGCCAGGAAGCTTAAGAATGGGCTATGAAGTGCCGTCAGCACCTTGTCAAGGCAGCTACAGAGAGACTTCTGATGCTCTGTGCCATGTTGTACTTCTAGACTATGGATTCTAGCAGCTCTTTGCCTCCACTTTTCTTCTCCTCTCCTCCTTAGCATCATGCCTGCACAGTTTCTACTCAGCTCTCACTGCCTTTGATTCATTCAGGTTCAGGGACCATCTAGCTGTGTCCAAATGTTGGGCTGCAGTTCCTATTAGCACTGCATGGGGATGCCTGTGACCTCAGTCCCCCTGATTCTTTGCCTTTAGTTGGATTCTGCCTTTGTTTTCATGGGAGGAATCTAAAAGAAGGATGTTCCATGATGCTCTCTCACAGTCAGAATAATTGGCTTTGCACATCCCTAACAAAGTCCAGAAAAGTTCAAAGCATTTCACTGCATATAAGGGACAGAGCAAAATATGGCTCTCCCCAACATAGCATTTATTTCTGGCTCCTGGCTCCAGAAACATTTAGTTTTAAAGATGGAAAAGGATCAAAGCCAAGCATGTAAGTTATACCTCATATTCTATAGAGTTGCGAATGTGATTCTTTTCTCCAAAATATTAGGTAATTACACTCTCC
Organism: Mirza zaza; assembly: GCA_008750895.1. Lineage (NCBI taxonomy): Eukaryota > Metazoa > Chordata > Mammalia > Primates > Cheirogaleidae > Mirza > Mirza zaza. Next base: position 7,213 of record VSMD01132627.1, on the reverse strand, counting down.
ATTTTGGCTTGGCAATTTTTTAAAAATGATTTCTTTTAGAAGTCAGAGTCGCCTGGCAGAAAGCATTTAAAACTTCACTAATCCACGGAGGGGATCATCCTTTCCCTTGGCCCCATGCCAACATGCTCTAAGAATCAGGGTGTTTCTTTTCCAGGAGTGGGCTCCAGTTTGGAGATTTGCATGGCCCATTAAACCATCTCTGTGTCCTGCTGAACCTTCCTGCTATGTGCCCAGAGCCCTCCACATGATCATGAAGCTGATGGAATTCCCTGGCAGGAAAGAGAGAGCCTAAACTAAGCTCCACACATCAGGGTTTCACCACTCTGTAGCATTTTAAAGGAAATGGTACATGTTAGGGACCAAATCAAGAATTCTGCTTAACTCTTTGAAGGCCAGATTGTCTGCCATACGGTATACAAAGCCTGTCCCAGTGCTAACTGAGTTTACAAAATGGCACTCTGCCCTCATGGATTGTTAGTAAAAAACAACCACAACACCTTTTCCTTTTGTACTCACTTCATTGATTGTTTTCATCTTTCCAAAAATAATTTATTTTTAATTTTAAATTAAATTAAACAATTTAATTTTTAATCTTCCAAATTTCAGATGGCACAGCCAGATTTCACTTGAGGTTCTAGTCTTACTTGGTTTCCTGCCCAGTGCTTCTCAAACTTCAGTGCATATAAATCACTTAGGTGTTTTGTTAAAGAACAACTTGTAATTCAGGAGGTTAGAATGGACCTCAGATTCTGTATTTCTAACACGCTGTCAAGAAATAATGATGCTGCAGGTCCATGGATTGCACTGGGGGTAGCATGATCACAGAATATTGAGCTCCTTCTATGGACCAGGCATTGGGTGAGGTGGTGAGGATACAAGGGGACGAGAACAGAGGTGCCCCTTACATTCTTATAACTAGTGTATGATCCCAACCAGCTAATCAGTAAAGCCTGATTTTATTCTTGATTGACAATTGGGAAGTGGCCTAAAGTTGTACTTGTTCATCTAATTTTATGTATAGACTATTGATAGAGTCTTCTAACTTTCCAGGAAATGTAAACTAGTTATTATTAACTTTGATTTCCCAAGACATGTTACCTTTGGGGTAAGTGAAACACATAATGATTTATTCCTAGAGGTGAATGCTCCCCAATCTTTTTCATTTCATGACATGATAGAAAATCATGTTGATGTGTCATCCTGGAGGAAGCTGCTCGTCTCTGGCAGTGGCTGCTGGCCAATGAAAAGCAACTGGCTCAAGGGTGCCCAGTGGAGATCAAAACCTCAGCATGACAGTAACCTGTAGGCTCAGCCCCTGCTTGGCAAGCTCTGTTTTCTGTTGTAGTTCCTTAGCTTCAGAAATTCATCTCTAAAATATAAATACCATGGGAAGAGTAACACCAAAATCACTATCAGCTAAGGGTTGGGGATTAATTGTGGGATAATCCAGATACAAGAAGAACCTGGGTACAACCTAGAACATGCCAAGGAAAAAAGAAGGGTAGGGAGGAAGGTAGTAGAAAAGGGATGGTGCAAAGACACCAAAGGTAGGTGCACCTTAAATTTTTGCCAAAGGCTTGCCTGTTTCATCATTAATCACACTTCCTCCAAATATTTCTCCTTCCTTCAGCATATATTATGAATCTACATGAAGACCAAGTATTAAAAAGTGGTAACAAATATGGATAGCAATCTATCTCTCCAAAGACTGTTTTTCTCAGTGAGTTGAAATGACTTAAATAAAAAATGTTTTTGAAATGTTTCTATTATGAGGAATTAGCATCCAAACCCATGTAGATGGATAATTCCCTTCTATAACATTTGTTTTTTTCCCTATAGATCAGCAAACATTTTCTGTAAAGGTCCAGATCATAAGTATTTTAAGCTCTGTGGTCCATACAATCTCTATAGCAATTATTCAACTGTTGTACTATCCATAGACAATATGTAAACAAATGAGTGTGGATGTAGGCCAATAAAACCTTATTTATAAAAACAAGTGGCTGGATTTGGCCTGTGGGCTGTAATCTGTGGGCCTTTGTTATGGAAGAAATCTTATATGTTAATCAATCTAAAATAAAAGTTAAATGTGAAAAAGAACAGAGTATATCTACTTGCAGGGAATGGTGGATCATCACAGAGGTATGGAAATAGATTCTTCCCCAATATCAGATGACTTTGGAAAGTGTAGTGTGACTTGCAAATTGCCTGAATGCAACATAAATGGGAAGATTAAGACTGAGTTAAGGCAAATGTTCTATAACATGGTCCTTCTGTGTCAAACTGGCTGATAGATTTGAAACTCCACTATTCTGCTTAAGTTTTTGTTTCTTTTCCCAGAAGTTTATCACCAGTCCTTTGTCATAGCAGTTGTCACATATAAGATGACACTGAGGACCATTAGTCTGCAAAAATACTGCAGAGTTGATATAGGTTATCTTTTCATGTTTTATTAAAATTCTTTTGTGACCACATACCAATTTATCGCATCCTTGAGCCTATAAAATGATGCTAATTTGGATGTCTGTGGAGTCTGAAATGGGACCATCTAGCTGTTTAAATTGCATTTTCTGAGTTCCTCAAAAGATGTTAGACATAGACTTTAAATATTATAATTTCAAAATACAACAGATAGATGAGTAACTTGTTAGGATTCTAAAACATATGTACACTAAATGTACATATTATTTAAACATGTACAAATTTAGAGGTCAAATTTTTCTTCCTGTGTGGCCCTAACTACATTAACTATTAAACTGCATTTTAAATGTAAATTAAAGGAATCTAAATACAAGCACTTTTGTGTTAATTATACAAGTAACAATTTACTCAATTATGCATATATTTTTGTTTTGTTTTTACAGGAAGTGGAATCTGTCACCAGATAGAACCCTAGGTAAGACCAGGCTTCTTGTTTGTAATAAGTGTGTTGTTCACATTATGCCTTTAAACATTTATCCTAAATCAACCCTTTAATCTAGGAGTCTTTGATCCTAGTTCCTTTCTAGAGTCTTCAATACCAGAACTTCCCCCAAGTTATTCTTGTGTAAATCGATATCATGGATATTAGAAGGCAATAAATGAACAATGCCACATCTAGTATTTATAACAACGGGTATTATTAACTTAATTACCTTATCCTTTTGAAATATCTGAAGAAGAATTATGACCTCTGGGACACTAGTAATAGTCACCTAATCTATTTCTGAAGTTATAGCAGCAAAGTCTCCAGCAGGCATCCCTATGTGGTCTGGCTTATTGCAACCACTGTGGTGGCATTTAGTGGTGCTCTGTCTTCGTGGAATTCTAAAGGCAGAGTACTGATTTTAGGAGTTTTGCATTTTATTAACAAGTAAAATTTCAAAATTAAATTTGAGGATCAAAGAGGGAGTGTCAATTTTTTATTTTGTCAAGTAAGGGCAATAAATAAAAATCTTTCATCTATCTTATTTATAAACTCTAAAAAGGAAGGACGTTTGAATGCCAAAACAGTAAGTAGGAAATCATCTGAAACTAAAGCACAGATATTTATGAAAAAATTCCTTATGAAGTCTTTAATTTTTGTTTTCCATCTTAATATAGGTTGGGAAGCAAATGCATAAATGATAAAGAAGACAGAGGGAATTAGAATGCCTTAAAGTCTTAAACAAAATTAGGAGGGTTATTTGCTGTGCTTAGATAAAAATAATTTGAAAATATTCCTTCATAGTAAATGAAGTTAAAAGAGTGACTGACTTAAGGGTTTTAAAAAAAATCTTCCCGTCAATTACTGTAATTCTATGGGACATGTTCCTTCAATAGGATGACTGTCCTGAGAACATCATTTCTGGAGTTACACGGAAGGGAAATTTATCTCAGAATTTTTCTAAGCTTTTCAGGTGATCAAATGAAAGTCATTATTCAAGAGGGCTATTAATATGGTGATTATAAATGGTAGTGATAATAATAACCATATACAAATATTAAATAATGGCAGTCCTATATAAAGCAATTCCCGGTAAATCTATTTTTAAAACATTTTAGTTGGAAAATTATCATAGCCCACAGAACAAAAAACTTTCAAGAGATGTTTTCAGCTCCTTTCCTATCCAATTCTCATTTCCTGTCTACTGGCCTCAGGGGTATAAGCCAAACGAAATTTCAAAAGATCTTGGAAAAACAGAAGCTGTGTGTGTGTGTGTGTGTGTGTGAGAGAGAGAGAGAGAGAGAGAGAGAGAGAAAGAGAAAGAATAAGTGAATATGTGTATGGATGTGTGGTGGGAAGGTGGAAGGCCAAGAAAATAAAAACAGATTAAAAAATGCCTCTTTTTGGTAATTTGCCTATCTCTTGCAAAGGCTCAGACACACGCGTGCGCGCGCGCGCGCACACACACACACACGGGTGCACTCTGGCGTTGTGCATTTTGCTGTAATAGCAGAGCCTGATTGATGATGTGCTGTGATGAGGGAATCCAGTGGAAGCATTCACTGAAGGAACAGAAGTGGTTTGGGAGACACTAAAGCCATCTTATCATCTGGGCTGTCAATAACCAAGCTACTATAAATATCAACACTTAATCCATTACATAGTAAAAAACACGGGGATACTAACTGGGATTCAGCTTGCGTGTAATCCAGTGATTCAGTTCCCTTTGGAGTTGGAGGGTCAGGCTGAAAGAGCGCCACAGAGGGGAGCTGCAGAGTGGAAACGGGTGTGAGCAGCTGTGCTCAGAGGTGGGAGTCAGGGCACAATCAGACGCCACAGCGAGTGCTGCTGTGAGGACGGGACCATAACAAAATGAAATCCATGCATTCTGAGATTCTACAGCAATATAGGCAATTGACATTAGAATCTGTGGTTTCCTGTCAATGGGGAATCTAAGAGAAAATGTAAAAAAAAAGCTATTATTTTTCAACTGTCAATGGAGCTGATACACAAAGATTTCTCATTCTATTAATATAAATGTGAGGGACAAACATATGTGGGACAGAACAGAAGGCCAGAGAACAGTAATTTGAGAAGATGGGAATAGGTGAGACAAATATGCCCTCAGAACATTGATGGTGACCTATCAGCAAGAGTAGGGCTGGGTAATGTGTTAATGAAAAGAGAATAATGAAAATTGTAGCTTATATTTATAGAGGAATGATTCTGTTTCAGACACTGTGCTAAAGGCTCCATTCAGTTACCAAATTTGTGCTTCTGAAAGAGGACAGGGTAGATTAATACCTGTCAGTTACTGGTAGCTGCCTTTTGTTACCAACACTGGCAAATTTAGCATCTTTACTATGCATTCCAAGTGACTAACATTAGTAGATTGTCCTCTGGTTATTAGAAAGAATTAAGTCTAAATACTGAAAAAGGATAAATAAAATGCAAATAAATATTTTGAAATGATTCAGATTTGGAAAGTCCTAATACATTGCTAAGCTTTCAACATTTTCCTTGCCACAGAATGACTCCTCTGAGAACAAAGTAATTGTTGACTTCAAAGAACTCTGAGGAAGTTCAGTGGATGGAAAGAATTTGGCTAGCAACTGGGTGAATCAAATCTAGAGATTTTTTTTCTATCACTAGTGTATGTGTGTGTGTATGTGTGTGTGTGTTTGTAAAGCACTTGAATATTTCTACACAACTTAACTCACTACCTCAAGTATTGCTCAATGTTAAAAATGCACTGGAGAATTGCAATGCCCTTCCTATTTGGTAACTATTGCAAAGTTGCCTCTGGGTTGTTCCATACCTGGGCTACACCTGGACAATGTTAGTTGTGGATACCAGTGGTTCCCAAACCTAGTTGGGACTCTGAATCGTATGGGGAGCTTTAAAAGTGTATGTTCTTGAGTTTTACCATAGTCTTACTGAATCAGCCTCTCCAGAGTGGAGCTAGCAAATATATATATATATGTGTGTGTGTGTGTGTTTGTACAAGTGATGTTGACACCAGTCTGAGTGTACACATATTCAATTCAGGTTAGCAGTGAATCTTGCTCGTCTAAACAGCTCAACTGACACCCAGGTTAAGTGACTGCTACCTGTTGCTACTGATGTTATTCTCTCAATACCATCAGATCTGGGTAGACTCTCAAGGGCTTTACCTCTAATGGGTTGACTCCCCCAAGTTCCACTGTGAAATCCTAAGAGATCTTGGCAGACCTGGCCTTGAAATTGCCTGGCTGACGGGACTGATGTACCAAAATGGATTTGGGGAATATTCCTTAATTTCTGCCCTCAGCAAGATGTTGTGACATGGATTTCAAACAAGCAAATCAAACCTGGAAGCCTCCCAAATGCCACGTGAGACATTATAAATAAACTCTTAGTTCTGTCGATTCTTCTGTTTTTAGTTTTCTATGTTTATACAATTCCTAGGTTTTAGAAATCTCCCCACTATAAACTCAGTTTTTCAGTCTACTACAGCTCTCCATTAGATAGAATTGCATGCAAGTGACAAGGGCACCAAACTGCCTGCTGAAAGCCCGAGACAACAGCTGCTTGGTCTTTTTAGGGCAGTAAGTCACACTGGAGGACGACCCACTTCGATTACTAATATTCCTTTCTTTAAAAGTATTTTAGTAAATCAATTTCTATCAGCATCTCATATGGTGTGTTTGTGAGTTTGGCAGAGTAGAGCAAGGCATTTCAAGATCTCAGCATTCATTCCTTCCTTGGAGAGACGGAGAAATGTACGCTTGCTCTCATCCCTGGGGAAATGGTCCCTTATGAGTTAAAAATGCTTTGCTCTTGGCCAGGGCAGCTTCCGAGACATCACCTTTCACCTCCTAATCCAATCCCTCCTTTCCTTTTGGGGATTAGCAGTTATGGAAGTTGGGAAGAATGAACACATTGTTGCATTTATTCATAGATCAAGTCACCTCAACATTTATTTCTCATTGCTATGTACCAAGCACTTTGAAGGATACAAGGTGAACGATGGAGAGAATACATTACATATAATTTCTAATGGAAAGTAGAGAGTGATTTGTAGCATGAAAGAAGAACACAGAAATTGCCACATGAACTATGTGGTCAGGGCTCACATATCATGTAATGGAAGAGAGGTTGCAGGGAGAGGTTCCCTCTCTTCTCCTTTCTATCTCTAGCACCCCCCAACTCTAAAGCATCTGGTGTAACATAACTCCCAAAATGCTTCTAAAGTCTTGTGTGTCAGGAGTCTCTGTTAAAATCCAGAATTTGTGGGGTTCAAGAGGATTGAGGCCTGCTTTGCTGCAC
>VSMD01132626.1:0-78502 GCA_008750895.1 Mirza zaza | reverse complement strand
TATGGCTCAAGAGAGAAATCAAAGCAACAACATCCAACCCAACAGAATGAACAGTAATCTACCTCACCTATCAGTTCTCTCAATAAATGTGAATGGCTTAAACTCTCCACTCAAGAGACATAGGCTGGCCGAATGGATAAGAAAATATAGGCCAAGTATATGCTGTCTTCAGGAAACACATCTAACCTGCAAGGATGCATATAGACTAAAAGTAAAAGGGTGGAGATCACTATTCCAAGCAAGTGAAAGCCAAAAGAAGGCTGGCGTGGCAGTTCTAATTTCAGACGACTTAGTTTTCAAACCAACAAAAGTAGTGAAAGACAAAGAGGGTCATTATATAATGGTGAAGGGCACAGTTGAACAAGAAGAGATTACAATTTTAAATATATATGCACCCAACTTAGGTGCACCCAGATTCATAAAGCAAACCTTACTGGATCTAAACAAATTGATTAATAGCAATACCATAGTCACCGGAGATTTCAACACCCCACTGACAGCACGAGACAGATCCTCCAAACAGAAAATTAACAAAGAAATAATGGACGTAAACAAAACTCTAGAACAATTGGGATTGACTGACATTTACAGGACATTCTACCCTAAATCCACTGAAAATACATTCTTCTCATCAGCTCACAGGACATTCTCTAAGATCAACTATATCCTAGGACACAAAGTAAGCCTCAAGAAATTAAAAAAATAGAAATCATACCATGTCTCTTTTCATATCACAGTGGAATAAAAGTAGAAATCAACCATAACAGAAACTCACATTTCTACACAAAAACGTGGAAATTAAACAACCTCCTAATAAATGATCACTTCATAAATGAAGAAATCAAGATGGAAATAAAAAAGTTCTATGAAGAAAATGACAATGGAGAGACAAGTTATCAAACCCTGTGGGACAGAGCTAAAGCAGTTCTAAGAGGAAAGTTTATCTCCATAAATGGCTATAACCAAAAGTCAAAAAGATCACAAATAGACAATCTAATGAAACGATTCAAAGAGCTGGAAAAAAAAGAACAGACCAGCCCCAAACCCAGCAGAAGGAGTGAAATCAACAAGATCAAATAGAACTAAATGAAATTGAAAACAGGGAAGCTATTCAGGAGATTAATAAAACAAAAAGTTGGTTCTTTGAAAAAATAAACAAAATAGACACGCCAAAGGATAAGCTAACGAAAAGCAGAAAAGAGAAATCTCTAATAAGCTCCACCAGTAACAAAAAAGGAGATATCACAACTGATCCCAAAGAGATACAAGATATAATTTATGAGTACTTCAAAAATCTTAATGCACACAAACTGGAAAATGTGGCGGAAATGGACAAATTTCTAGAAACACACAGCCTCCCTAGACTCAACCTGGAAGAAATAGATTCCCTGAATAGACCAATCTCAACAGCTGAAATAGAAACAGCAATTAAAAATCTCCCTAAAAATAAAAGTCCTGGTCCAGATGGTTTCACACCTGAATTTTACCACACTTACAAAGAAGAACTAGTATCTAACTTGCAAAAAGTATTCCACAACATTGAGAAGAAAGGAAGCCTCCCCAACATCTTTTATGAGGCGAATATTACTCTGATATGAAAACCTGGAAAGGATGCAACAAAAAAAGAAAACTACAGACCAATATCCCTAATGAATATAGATGCAAAAATTTTCAACAAAATGTTAGCTAACCGAATCCAGACGCTTATCAAAAAAAAATAAATAAATAAATAATCCATCACGACCAAGTGGGCTTCATCCCAGGGATGCAGGGATGGTTCAACATACGTAAATCTATAAATGCAATTAACCACATAAACAGAAGCAAAAACAAAGACTACATGATTCTTTCAATAGATGCACAAAAAGTTTTTGACAAAATTCAACACCCTTTCATGATACGGACACTCAATAAAATAGGCATAGAAGGGACATACCTAAAAATGATACAAGCCATATATGACAGACCCATAGCCAACATCATACTGAATGGGGAAAAACTGAAAGCATTCCCACTTAGAACTGGAACCAGACAAGGCTGCCCACTATCTCCACTTCTCTTCAACATAGTGCTGGAAGTCCTGGCTATAGCAATCAGACAGGAAAGTAGAATTAAAGGTATCCAAATAGGTGCAGAAGAGATCAAACTTTCACTCTTTGCTGATGATATGATATTATATTTAGAAAATCCTAAAGATTCAACCAAGAATCTCCTGGAACTGATAAATTATTTTAGTAAAGTCTCAGGATACAAAATCAATACACGAAAATCAGAGGCATTCATATACACCAACAACAATCAAATCGAGAACCAAATCAAAGACTCAATTCCCTTCACAATAGCAACAAAGAAATTAAAGAACCTAGGAATATACTTAAACAAGGAGGTAAAAGACCTCTACAGGGAGAACTATGCAACACTAAGAAAGGAAATACCAGAGGATGTAAACAGATGGAATTCCATTCCACGCTCATGGATCGGCAGACTCAACATCATTAAAATGTCTATACTACCCAAACTGATCTACAGATTCAATGCAATACCTATTAAAATCCCATCAACATAATTCACAGATATAGAAAAAATAATTTTACTCTTCGTATGGAACCAAAGAAGACCCCGAATATCAAAAGCAATTCTAGGCAACAAAAACAAAATGGGAGGCATTAATATGCCAGATATTAAACTATACTACAAAGCTGTATTAATTAAATAAATCTGGTATCGGCATAAAAATAGGAATATTGACCAATGGAACAGAACTGAGAATCCTGATATAAAACCATCCTCATATATCCATCTAATCTTTGAAAAAGCAGACAAAAACATATGCTGGGGGAAAGAATCCCTTTTCAATAAATGGTGCTGGGAAAACTGGATAGCCACTTGTAGAAGGCTAAAGCAGGACCCACACCTTTCACCTCTCACAAAAATCAAATCACGCTGGATAACAGACTTAAACCTAAGGTACGAAACTATTAGAATTCTAGAGGAAAATGTTGGAAACACTCTCCTAGACATTGGCCTAGGCAAAGAGTTTATGAAGAAGTCCCCAAAGGCAATCAAAGCAGCAACAAAAATAAATAAATGGGACATGATCAAACTAAAAAGCTTCTGTACAGCCAAAGAAACAGTCATGAGATTAAACAGACAACCTACAGTGTGGGAGAAAATTTTTGCATCCTACGCATCCAATAAGGGGTTGATAACTAGAATATACTTAGAACTCACGAAAATCAGCAAGAAAAAATCAAATAAACCTATTAAAAAGTGGGCAAAGGACTTGAACAGAAACTTTCCTAAAGAAGACAGAAGAATGGCCAACAAACATATGAAAAAATGCTCAACATCTCTAATCAGCAGAGAAATGCAAATCAAAACCACAATGAGATATCACTTAACTCCAGTGAGAATGGCCTTTATCAAAAAGACCCCAAACAACAAATGCTGGCGTGGATGCGGAGAGAGAGGAACACTCATACACTGCTGGTGGGACTGCAAACTAGTTCAACTTCTGTGGAAAGCAATTTCGAGATACCTTAAAGTGATGCAAGTAAATCTACCATTTGACCCAGCAATCCCATTACTGGGCATCTACCCAAAAGATACAATGACACTCTACAAGAAAGACACCTGCACTCGAATGTTTATAGCAGCACAATTCATAATCGCAAGGCTGTGGAAGCAGCCCAAGTGCCCATCAATCCAAGAATGGATTAATAAAATGTGGCATATGTATACCATGGAGTACTATTCAGCTCTAAGAAAAAATGGTGATATAGCACATCTAATATTTTCCTGGTTAGAGCTGGAACCCATACTACTAAGTGAAGTATCCCAAGAATGGAAAAAGAAGCACCACATATACTCACCAGCAAACTGGTTTTAAATGAGCATCATCTAAGTGGACACATAGGTACTACAAAATAGTGTATTGGGCAGTGGAACGGGGGGGGATGGGTAGATTCATACTTAATGAGTGAGAATTGCACCGTCTGGGGGATGGTCATGCTGGAGATCAGACTTGTCGGGGGAGGGGGGAAAGAGCATTTATTGAAACTTTACTATCTGTATCCCCATCATATGCCGAAATAAAAAAATAAAATAAAATAAAAATAATTTGAAGGAGAAATATATCAAATGAAAAAGTAATTAAAAAGCAGGAACCAAAAAGATATCTGTGAAAACATCATTTAGAAAAGAAATACAATTGGCTATTAATGGCTGCAAACATAATCAACCTCAGCAATTATCAGAAAGATGAAATTTAAAATGGTGATATATTATTTTACATTTCTGACTGATTCAGGTTTTTAAAAACATTGTAGAACATAGTGCTTATAATGAGACAAGGATGAATGGGAATAAGAGCTTTCTCTCATATATTGATAGTGTTAATTTAAATCAATGCATTTTTTTTTTTCTGGAGAGGAATCCTATAATCTTCATTATATCATTAAAAGTGGTTGGTTACCCTTTGATCTGACACTAGGAAAATCTAAGAACTTATTCTCAAGACATAAAAGAACAAGTGTTTAAAGATTAGTTACAAGGATGTTCATTGCAGCAGTACTTATAAATATAATATTGAACAAATATGGTGATTTATAAATGCTTCTTAAATACATTAAGCTTCATCCATACAATAAAAAAAAGTTGGGAGTATGAAATGTACAATGGGATAGAGCTATATATATTGACAAAGAATGTATTCAAAATATAGTGTTAGTGAAAAAAGTTGTTATGAACTAGCATGCATAGTATTCTCACATTTATATTAAAACATACTTATGAACATATAAGTGTATTTGAAAGAATATATTATATAAAAAGCTAACACTAAAGTGAGTAATGTGAGTTATTTATGTTTAAACAGAAATCATGCATTACCCAAAAAAAAGTAATTCCTTTTTTAAAATAATTCAATTTAAAAATGTATAGATTAAGGTACATACATCCACATGGGGGAATATTGTACACTATTCATTCATTGCTTCTTTCCTTAAACACATACTTATTGTATGTTGTGTGTCAAATACTGTTTTAGACAATAGAAATTAAACTGTGAACAAAACAAAACAAAACATTACTGTGGAGATTTCATTGTATGGGAAGGACTCAGATATAAAATAAAATAAAATAAAATAAAATAAAATAAAATAAAATAAAATAAATAGGATATTAGTTGATAGTGAAAAGTGATATGTAGAAGAAGAAAGCATAAAAGGAGGACAACGAGTGTAAGAATGTGAATGTTTAGGGGCGGTTTTTGGAACATAGTAATGACCAATTAAAGACCAATTAAAGTGAAAGAATATACTAGAAATGCAAAGGTTCTGAGGAGGGAAGGTTATGTTTGAAATGTTCCAGAAGCCTACGTGGAAAAGTTCAAAAACAACAAGGAAGACATTATGGCAAGAGCACAGTGATGTTATTCATTTTAAATGTAATAGATTTTTACTGTTATTTTTAGATAGATAATTTTTTATTCTAAATTTAAATTTCTAACACAGTAAATATCCATAGATTTAACATACATAAAGACAAACACTATAGGATTACCCCAAACTTTTAAGAGTGAAAAGAGGGATAGGGAGAGATAAAACCCAAAAAGGTATAGAGAAATAGAGTGAAAGAGGACTTTCACAATGGGGTGAGGGGAGCGGAGGAGATAGAAAAAATGATTATAAACAGGGAAAAAAGAGAGACAACAGGACCAAAATTAACTTCCTTCATAAGTTGGGTTGGGCGAAGGAAGAGAACAAATGATCCCAAACTAATCAAGGAATAGAAAAATAAAACTGGATCAAATACAATTTCTTTCCAACAGGGGTAAGAGAAAGTAGGGGAAAAAAACTTATTTTTTTGGGAAATGGGAAAACAATAGAAAAAAATAGAGCCAATCCAATTCCATTTGCAAAGGGAGATAAGAAAGAAAAATGATTAAAAACAGTGGGAAAGTCACAGACTAAACAGAACCAAATCTATTTTATTTCACGTGGAGGCAAGGGGAGAAAGAAGCATGGAGGATAAAAAAGAAAAAAAAAAAAAAAGTAAAGTAATAGAGAAAGCAGGACTAAATTCAACTTTTTTTTTTTTTTTTTTCCACACAGGGGGGGGGGTGGAGGGGCAGGGGGAAAGAGGAATGATGAAAAACAAATATGTCCTTAAATGGAACAAGAATAGAGAAAACAGGACTGAATTCAACTTCTTTCAGAAGAGGAAAATGAGTTAGAGCTAGAGAGATAAGAAAGAAAAAAAGATATGAAAATGGTAAAGGAACAAACAGACCAAATTCTACAACTTTCCCAAGGGGGACGCTGAAACAGATACAAGGAACAAAACAAAACAAAGCCAAACCAAGCCAAACAAAAAACTCCAAACTAGGATCATAGAGAAAATAGGACTAATTACTTCTTCCATCAGGGTGCAAAAGAAAGGTTAGGAAAGAAAAATGACCCCAAATTGGACAAGGAATAGAGAAAACTGGGACTAACCTAAGTTCCTTCACAGGTGCTGCCTAGGAATAGGATGGGAGCGGGGTGGGTAAGAAGAAATGACGTCAACAAAAAAGGATAAACAGGAACCAATCCCACTGCCTTCACAGAGGGCAAGGGAGGGGTCATGGGATAAGAACGAAAAGTAACCTGTAAGTGGAAAAGGAACGGACAAAACAGGCTCAAAGCCAGCTTCCTTCACAGGCACACATTGAGGGCGAGTTTGAGGTAGGGAATAAGAGGAAAAGAGATTCCAAACTGGGAAAGGAATAAAGAAAATAATGACAAAATCAGTATCACTCACAAAAGGCAGTTGAGGAATAAGCAGCAGGAATAGAGAGGAATTCAGGAGAAGGGATGGAATAAAAAATTCCTGTTTTGCTACTGAGTTTTAATGATCAAACAAATTTCAGAATTTCAGGGACAACTACTATACTGTCAAAGTGTGAGGTTCCTACTCCTGGGGTGTCAGTGTTCAGGATAGTGTCAGTGAGTGTCTTGGGAGCCCTAAACGAGGCTGGTGCCCAATGAGGTCGCGGCCTCAGAGAATCCAGTGACCCTTAGCCTACCTCCTCAGGTAACTATGGGCTGCACCAAGCCAGGTAAAGGGTCTCTAAGACCTTTAAAGTGGTAGGAAGCTCAGAAGTCCTCTGAAAAAATGGAAAGACTTCCTTTCATCAGCTAGAGTTTTTCACAGATTGCTAGTTTTATGCAGTTACTTCATAGGAAACCTAATACCAGAAAGGACTCCATAACAGCTTCAGGAAGGAAAATGTAGATAAATAGCCAGGATCTCAGAATAAGAAAGTGGATGTTTTAGAATGTCAAGCCCTAAAGGTAAAGTAGCAATTCATGGAAGTCTGTGGTTCACATTTATATTCACTTATAGTTTGCCTAAGCATATTGAGTCTAATGTGCAAAATAAAGTATATGAGATGACTGTGGAAAATCCATTGTATTATTTCTTAGTATTTATTTTTTTTTTTCCTTTTTGGGAAATAGAGCAGTAAGAAATGAGTAAAAGGACTCTCCAGATTGCATTCTTCAACTGATTCTTCAAAAGATTTATATTGTGATGCTCTAACTGACTGGGATCATCCTAGCTTTCCAAAACCTCTCTCTTTTTCTTTTTAATTAAATGCTTTCTATAATATTAGGAACAAAAAACATTCAATACAACCACTTAAAATATTTCCTTTACTCCATAGATCTAAGGAAATGTATTATATAAAGAATTTTACTTTACTTTTAAAAATGCATTTAAATGTTTGTGTCTTCAATATCTAAAAAATAAAAGTAACCCAATTTTATGGAGAAAATAATAGGCATATTTTCCTTTGGCTAAATTAAGAAAGTTCTGTATGCATAAAGGTTAATGGGTCACCACCTCTAGTATTCTATTATACAATTGCTTTTCATAAGTACTATGATGGGTCTAAGCAAATCCTTTGTGAGTTATGACTCCTTACTTCTTCCATAGTAAAAGCTGGAAGTTTTACCTTGCTTTGCCTGTTCTCCTCACAGGTGATAGTTAATGTCTAGTACATGATATCATGCTGTTTCCTAGAGAAAATCAGAGGATTAGAACCCAGCCTAATTAATATTGTCTACAAAATGTTTTCAGGTCTTTGTTTTCCTCTTGAAAAATCATTGTTGGATTTTTCATGACCTAGTCACCAAGAATGATAAAACATATTTCAAATAGGTTGGGTATAACCTTGTGTACTCTTATATCATGATCTATAAGTTTCATAGTTTATTATGATATAACTTTTAAAATTTCATAGAAAAGATATAAACTATTTTTGACCCCCACTCCTCAAATGTTTTACTCACAGCCATACATATCCAGTCTTACCAATGGGGCATATATCTTCACCGAATTTTATAAAAAGTAACTTACATTGTGATGAAATTTTTAGAACTTCTAAATTTGTATGGTTTTACACTTAGAAAATAATCAAGGTGATCCCTTTTACCAGTTTACATATGTAAAATTATTTTTCATAAATTCAAGAACTTTTCTTTTGGATGAAATTGATTTTACTAATATTGCATTGCTTTTGACTTTATAAAAATAATAACATTTCTGTAAATAGGTCTATTGTTTGGAGCTTTTATAGACTTGAACAAAATTGCCATGTTTTGTTCCTATAACATTGTCTTAAAAATTATTGTTTATTTTAATGATGGTCTTTACTTTGAATACTAATCATTTATCAATGAAAAGAGAAGAACCTGTATAATGAAAGAGAGTGAGGCAAAGAAAGCAGGACAACAAACAGGATTGAGAATGGAAAATAAATAGTAAGAAAACATAAAAATTAGCAATATAATAGAAGCAAGACAAGAATGAAAATGAGGACACATACTTATTAAAAAATAACAGTAGAGTGAGTTAACAAAAAAAGCTACCTAAAACAAAATTAAACTAAAGAATTAAAAATAAGAGAATTGAAAACTGAATACCAGACGTGATACCATTAACAAAAGAAAATGCTTTCAGTGACTCTTCAGCATCTTTAAGGGACTTGACATTGATAAAAGGCAAAATTCCATAATAAGTAATGAATCAATTGTCATTTAACATGCCAAAGAAAAATGAAAATAAATCAAACTTAGTGGATGCTTTCACTAAGAATCTATAAAAGGCCAAGTTGATTAATAACAAATATAGTTAATACAATAGAGATATAAAATATGAATGATATATTAAGTTAGAATCACATGATAAACTTCTATTAATATACATAATATGATACTATTAAAATGCATGTTTAGACTTCAGGAAAATGGTGGAGTAAAGGTAACCCCCTGGATTTCTACTCCCAGAGAAGGAGACATAGATCTTGGTCTCCTACACTCGAGTGGATCTCCCCCCACAAGGACAGCAACAAGAATCTGCAGAAGTTCAGTGTGGGACTCTCAAAAAAGGAAAAAAACAAGCTGATCTGGAGGTAAGATCATGTTCTCTGGAGAGTGCAAAACAAACAATAGGGCGAGTGGGAGGGTGCCGGCCTGCCGGGCCAGGGGATGAAGTGGGATCAGACCCACAGGAGAACTCCTTGCTTCCCCATCACTTCCATGTCAACCCAGCCAGGGACCTGTCTGAAATTGGTGTGAGATCTCAGCAGGAGAAGAGGGTGCTGGAGAGTGTGGTCATTAGTGGAAATTCCCTGGAGCCCCATGATAGGATGGCTCCAAGATGGGGGGAAACTGAACTGAGCTGATAGGGGAGGCAGTTAGATGTCTTGTTCTGCTAATGATCAGGGAGGGCCAGCGATATAGAGCTGTTCACTAAGTTGGGGTCTCTAAGCTTGAACTGCCTTGGTCGAATAAGACTGCACAGGGCGGGTCAGTAAGAGAGAGAGCTATGGCTGAACTGGTGGTCGGGAAGGTGGCATAGAGGAGGCTACGGGGCGTGCTGATGACTGAGACCCCCATCCCGGCACCTGCCACCTCCTAAACAGTGGCCCCCAGTGCTGGTGCCCTGTGAGTGGGCAAGTGGTTGCCATTGAGGGGGTCCACAGCCCAGCCGCCGCAGTGCCATACAGCACAGAGGACAGGTCCCCTCCACGAGCCTAGAGATTGTCCTGACAAAATTCCGCCTGTACACAATCTGCGATCAGCTTGCCAGGCCTGACTCAATCAAGGAACTACTGAGAAAACTAACGCCAATGGGAGCCACAGCCACTGGGGCACCAGGGTGCAGGGCAAACTGGGGAGCTACTTCCTCCCCCAAGCCCTCACCTATCCTGCCAAAAGTGGTAGGCTCCACCCCTGGAGGCGAGGTGAGACAAGAAAACCCACTCTCCCCCAGATCTAGGGAGAACCCGGGGGTCTGTCCACAGTGTGTGAGCACAAAGTATAAAAGACTTTGCTTCCCAGAACAGTTTAGGTCACCCAGTTGATCAAAACACTGGGGCTGGAACTCCTCCCCCGGTCAGGACCCTGGTGAAGGAACAAATCCTCCACAACCAGCCACTAGAGGCTCCACAAGTAACCCCTCCCATCAGAGGTACTTTCCAAGTGTGGTGGAAGAGCTCCCCCCAGTGGCTGATCAAGAAACTACAGCTGATTCATATGAGGAGAGCTCAGGGTAACATTTCTGGAACTTCAAAAAATCAAACCGAAAACACTCCCCCTAGGAGATACACCAGCTCTCAAGAAATGGAGACTGAACAAACTAAAAACACTAAAATGACAGAAGAATAATTCCAAAATTGGATTGTAAGAAAGCTCAATGATATGCAAGAAGAAATGGACAACCAACACAAAGAAACCACAAGGAAAATTGAGGACTTGGAACAAAAATTCACTATGGAAATTGAGATTTTAAATAAAAATCAGTCCGATCTCCTGGAAATGAAGAATTTATTCAGGGAAATGCAAAACACAATAGAAAGCCTCAAAAATAGGGTGGACCAAACAGAAGAAAGAATCTCAGAGATTGAGATAACACTTTCCACTTAAATAAATCAGTAACAGAAATAGAGCAGAGAAACAAGAGAAAAGAGCAAAGTCTGCAAGAGATGTGGGATTATGTCAAGAAACCTAATGTAAGGGTCATAGGGTTACCAGAGGGGGAAGAAGAAAACACTCAAGAGTTGGACAAGCTATTTGAAGATATAATAGAGGAAAATTTCCCAAGCCTTGCTAAAAATCTCCAGATACAAGTTCAAGAAGCTCAAAGGAGCTGGGAGATTCAATACAAACAGGAAGACGTCACGACATGCAGTCATCAGACTGACCAAAATATCAACTAAAGAGGCCTTTCTATGAGCTGTGAGATGAAAGAAGCAAGTTATGTAAAAAGGAAAACTGATTGGGATAAAGCCAGATTTCTCAACTGAAACACTACAAACAAGGAGAGACTGGGACCCCATTCTCACTCTTTGAAACAAAATATTGTCCAGCCTAGAATCTTGTACCCTGAAAAACCAAGCTATATGTATGAAGAAGAAATTAAGACATTCTCAGATAAGCAAAGTCTCAGGGAATTCACCAAGACAAGACCAGACCTACAAGAAGTACACAAAACAGTGTTATGCACAGAACGGCATAATGAAAACTCACAAACATATAAACACCCCAAACATAAAGATTAAAGGCCATATATGACAATGGCTCAAGAGAGAAATCAACGTAACAATGTCCAACCCAACAGAATGAACAGTAATCTGCCTCACTTATCAGTTATCTCAATAACTGTGAATGCCTTAAACTCCCCACTCAAGAGACATAGTCTGGCTGAATATATAAGAAAATACAAACCAAGTATCTGCTATCTTCAAGAAATACATCTAACCTGAAAGGATACATATAGACTAAAAGTAGAAGGTGGTGATAAGTATTTCAAGCAAGTCAAAGCAAAAGAACACTGGTGTGGCAGTTCTGATCTCAGATGATTTAGTTTTTAAATCAACAAAAGTAGTGAAAGACAAAGATGGTCATTATATAATGGTGAAAGAAACAGTTTAACAAGAAGAGATAACAATTTTAAATATATATGCACCCAACTTAGGTGCATCCAGATTCATAAAGCAAACCTTACTGGATCTAAGCAAATTGATTAACAGCAATTCCATAATTACTGGAGATTTGAACACCCCACTGACTGCACAGGACAGATCCTCCAAATAGAAAATTAATAAACAAATAATGGACTTAAACAAAACTCTAGAACAATTGGGACTGACTGACATTTACAGGACATTTTACCCCAAATCCAATGAATACACATTCTTCTTATCAGCTCACGGGACATTCTCTAAGATTGACCATATCCTAGGACACAAAGTAAGTCTCAAGAAATTTTAAAAAATAGAAATCGTACCATGTATCTTCTCAGATCACAGTGGAATAAAAGTAGAAATCAACCCTAACAGAAACTCACATTTCTACACAAAAATGTGGAAATTAAACAACCTTCTACTAAATGATTAATTGATAAAAGAAGAAATCAAGATGGAAATAAAAAAAAATTCTTTGAACAAAATGACAATGGAGACACAGGTTATCAAATCCTCTGGGACACAGCTAAAGCAGTACTGAGAGGAAAGTTTATTTCCATAAATGCCTATAACGAAAAGTCAAAAAAAGATCACAAATAGACAATTTAATGAATTAACTCAAGGAGCTGGAAAAAGAACAGATCAACCCCCAACCCAGCAGAAGAAATGAAATTAACAAGATCAAATGAGAACTAAATGAAATTCACGACAGGGAAGCTATATAGAAGATTAATAAAACAAAGAGATGGTTCTTTGAAAAAATAAATAAAATTGACATGCCTTTGGCTAGGCTAACGAAAAGCAGAAAAGATAAATCTCTAATAAGCTCCATCAGGAACAAAAAAGATATCACAACTAATCCCAAGGAGATATAAGATATAATTTACGAATACTACAAAAACCTTTATGCACACAAACTGGAAAATGTGGAGGACATGGACAAATTTCTAGAAACACACGGCCTCCCTAGGATCAACAATGAAGAAATAGAATTCCTAAACAGATCAATATCAAGATCCGAAATAGAAACAGCAATTAAAAATCTTCCTAAAAATAAAAGTCCTGGCCCAGATGTTTTCACACCCAAATTTTACCACACAAGGAATAACTGATGCCTATATTGCAGAAATTATTCCACAACATCGAGAAGAATGGAAACCTCCCCAACACCTTTTATGAAGCGAATATTACTCTGATACCAAAACCAGGAAAGGATACAACAACAAAAAAAGAAAACTACAAACCATCATTCCTTATGAATATCTATGCAAAAATTTTCAACCAAATCCTAGCTAACCAAATACAGACACTTGTCAAAAAAATAATCCATCACGACCAAGTGGGCTTCATCCCAGTGATGCAAGGATGGTTCAACATACATAAATCTATAAACGTAATTCACCACATAAACAGAAGCAAAAACAAAGACCACATGATTCTTTCAATAGATGCAGGAAAAGCTTTTGACAAAATTCAACACCCTTACATGATAAGAATATTTAATAAAATAGGCATAGAAGGGACATACCTAAATATGATACAAGCCATATACGACAGACCTATAGCCAACATCATACTGAATGGGGAAAAATTGAAAGCATTCCCATATAGAACTGGAATGAGGCAAGGCTGCCCACTATCTCCACTTCTATTCAACATAGTGCTGGAAGTCCTGGCTATAGCAATCAGACATGAAAGTGGAATTAAAGGTATCCAAATAGGGGCAGAAGAGATCAAACATTCACTGTTTGCTGATGATATGATATTATATTTAGAAAACCCTAAGGATTCAACCAAGAAACACCTGTAATTGAGAAATGAGTTTAGTAAAGTCTCAGGATACAAAATCAATACACAGAAACCAAAAGCATTCGTATATGCTAACAACAATCAAATTGAGAACCAAATCAAAGACTCAATACCCTTCACAATTGCAACAAAGAAAATAAAGTACCAAGGAATATACTTAACCAAGGAGATAAAAGACCTCTACAGGGAGAACTATGAAACACTAAGGAAGGAAATAGCAGAGGATATAAACATATGGAAATCCATTCCATGCTCGTGGATCGGCAGACTCAACATCATTAACATGTCTATACTACCCAAACTGATCTATAGATTCAATGCAATGCCTATTAAAATCCCATCATCATTCTTCACAAATATGGAAAAAATAATTTTACACTTTGTTTTGAACCAGAGAAGACCCCACATATAAAAAGCAATTCTAGGCAATAAAAACAAAATGGGAAGTATTAATATGCCAGATATAAAACTATACTATAAAGCTGTAGTAATTAAACAAATCTGGTATTGGCACATAAATAGGAATATTGACCAGTGGAACAGATCTGAGAACCCTGATATAAAACCATCCTCATATAGCCATCTAATCTTTGACAAAGCTGACAAAAACATACACTGGGGAAAAGAATCCCTTTTCAATAAATGGTGCTGTGAAAACTGGATAGCCACTTGTAGAAGGCTGAAGCCAGATCCACACCTTTCACCTCTCACAAAAATCAAATCATACTGGTTAATAGACATAAACATAAGGTATGAAACTTTTATAATTCTAGAGGAAAATGTTGGAAACACTCTCCTAGACATCGGCCTAGGCAAAGAATTTATGAAGAAGACTCCAAAGGCAATCACAGCAGGAAGAAAAAATAAATAAATGGGACATGATCAAACTAAAAAGCTTCTGCACAGCCAAAGAAATAGTCATGAAAGTAAACAGACAACCTACAGAATGGGAGAAAACTTTGGCATCCTACACATCTGATAAGGGGCTGATAACTAGAATCTACTTAGAACTCACAAAAATCAGCAAGAAAAAAGTCAAACGACCCTATCAAAAAGTGGGCAAAGGACATGAAGAGAAACTTTTCTAAAGAAGACACAATAATAGCTAACAAACATATAAAAAATGCTCAACATCTCTATTCATCAGGGAAATGCTCAACATCTCTATTCATCATGCAAATAAAAACTACAATGAGATATCACTTATTTCCAATAAGAATGGCCTTTATCAAAACGTCCCAAAACAATAGATGTTGGCTTGGAAGCGGAGAGATAGGAACACTCCTACACTGCTGATGGGACTGCAAACTAGTTCAACCTCTATTGAAAGCATTATAGAGATACATTAAAGAGGTACAAGTGGATCTACCATTTGATCCAGCCATTCTGACTGGGCATCTACCCAAAATATCCAATCACACTCTACATAAAAGACACCTGCACTCGAATGTTTATAGCAGCACAATTCACAAATGCTAAGCAGTGGAAACAATCCAAGTGCCCATCATTACATGAGTCGATTAATAATATGTGGTGTATGTATACCATGGGGTACTATTCAGCTCTAAGAAACAACAGTGATATGGCACATCTTGTATTTTCCTGGATAGAGCTTGAACAATAAATACTGCTAAGCAAGGTATCCCAAGAATGGAAAAACAAGCACCGCATATACTCACCTGCATACTGGTATTAACTGAGCAGCACCTAAGTGGACAAATAGGAACTACATTAATTGGGTATTGGGCAGGTGGGAGGGGGCAGGGGACGGGTATATACATACATAATGAGTGAGATGTGCACCGTCTGGGGGATGGTCATGCTTGAAGCTCAGACTTGGGGGGGAGGAGGTCAAGGGCATTGTTTGAAACCTTAAAATGTGTACCCCCATACTATGCTGAAATAAAAAAAAATCCATGTTTATTTCTGAGAAGTGGGGTTATGGGCGATTTTAATTTCTCTTTTGTACTTTTGTATATTTAAAAATAATATTTTATTAAATTCATAACATTGCTTTTGCAAACAGTAAAATAATTGGCAGAAGCTCAAAAAGGTTTTTTGACCTTTTGTTTAGTTTGTCTGGATGCTTATTCATACCTCCCTGCTTTTGCTCTCACTGATCTCCTCTTTGCTCTTTATCTATCCAAGTTCTACCTTGAAGATAGCCATGAAATAATTTGCTCTTCTGTATCAAATTTTATCTGGCTCATAGAAATTTATCCCCAATAATATAGCACAGATGGTAAGGGCTTGAAACTGTTGGCATCACACAGACCTAGGTTTTAACTTTGGCTTTCATAAACTGTGTGAACTCAGACAAGGTAAGTAACAACTCTGACCATTATTTTCCCCATGTTTTAAATAGATATTTCAGTAACAATAACGGTTTCATACAGTTCCTATATGAGTATTAAATGCTGGCACAAAATTATTATAGAACTTGGCACATGAGCAGTTAATGTGCATTCTACTTTTTTGCCTTATTTTTTTGTTGGTAATTTTTGTTGTTACTCTTCAACAAAGCTCTAAGTTCCTTCAAGTAGGAGCAAATTTTATACACTTATTTTATCTTACTCTATATTGAGCAAAATGTACTGTATGCACCCTCTTGTTGATTAATTTATCTATTGGAATCTGTTTCTCATTCTAATGAAAACGAGCATCAATGTAAAGAAATTTCTGAAGCGCTGAGCCTCACACCTCACCTCAAACACTTTTAATTCCACATGAAAAAACAATCTATCATATTTCCTGTCATTTTAGAGAATGTCAAGGAGTATTTAGGGCATTATCAAGCAAATTAATTGGTCCTTTTAGAATTTTTCAAATACTTTATTTTTTAGCATTATTTTATTTACATTACCTTATCTATATTGTTATACTCTTTAAAAGAATTGGGATGAAGAAAGAATCTTGAAAGCTTCTTGAGGTTCATTTGTTGCTATTTTAGTCACCAAAATTGAATGGGTACAGGTTCCAAGTTCTTTTTGTAGTTCCATATTTCATGCCAGTTTAGTAAGAGTCTATATAATACCAGCTATGTTAAATAAATGCTAATTGGGATGTACAACTTTTGAACAATTATCCTAAGCAACTTGATTTTTCTTGAGAAAAATATGAATTTTTAATAACTCAATTTAAAAAATATGCTGTGGTAACATTTGACCTCAAGAAGACAATTTTTTTTCCTGAAACTCATTAAATTTAAATGCATGCTGTATAGCTAAAGAATGCCTCATCTCAAGTTTCTGGTATAGGTCATACTATGTAAGAGTTATTTTTAAAAATGAAGCCATGAAAATGCAAATAAGTGTCAAATTGTTGATGGTGATACTTTTAAAGCTTGAAAGCAATCGAAGAAATTACCAATGAAAATATGTACGTTTACTTCTATAAAAAATGAAAACTTGTGCAGGTCAAAAAGAGCTAAGTGGGAAATCATAGCACCTATCTATCCGTCCATGCATATTGTGTGTGTATATATGTGTCCACATGTCACATACCTGTGAAGGTAAGTGTATGCATGCATGTGTGTCCATGTATACATGTAGGTATAGACACATATATGAATAAATGTAGTGATGGAAATTTAAGTAATATAATTTTATAAGCTTTAATTTAATAAAACATGAATAATACTATTCAATTTTGTTGAGGATTCAAAGAGATAGGTAATTTTTATGTCCTACTAGTAGTGATAGAAGATGTTACAAATATTCTGGAAAGAAATTATGAAAAGTTATCATGTGAAATGAAAATAAAATAAGACTTGATTGGACATTCATTTGGATAAATATTTTGAGAGATTGACATTTTGTTTGCAAAGCACATCTAATTAAGAAAGGAAATGTTTGAATATATTCTTGTATATTCAGCAATTGTTTACTAATCTCTTACTGTGACAATAGTAAATATGTATAGAAAAATAATCTAGAATATAATAATTGCAAGAGTCAGTAGTGGTTATTGGAAATATTGGTGATTTTTCTTCTTTGTATCTTTCTGTTTTTAAAATTTTGTCTAATCCACATGTATTTTAGAATCAGAACATATTGATTTCTCAAAAACATGATAATGAATAGTTTTAAGATTGCTTATTTTTCAATTATACCTAGTCTAAATAAACCATGGCAGAACCGAAGACTATAAACATTTTAGATTTTATAGGAGTAAGTTTTTCAGACTGGATTGCTCATAGAAAATAATTTTTTTTAAATCCCTGAACAATACTCAGTAAAAGTTAAGAAAACAATGTTTGCTTTAAATATGGCGGTAAACTTAAAAATTATAATAAAATATTCTTCAAAAATACAGAATAGACTTTGGGCTGTTATAGAAAAAGCCTCTTAAATGCTTCATTCAGGACTGAGTCACCCTATTTTGCAAGGGATGTATCACCTAAATTGTTGTGCTGCACCAAGAAGGCCACAAGGGGGCAGAAAAACAATATGATAAAAAAAAAAAAAAAACTAAAAATCTTGCTATTCATCTTAAATTACCAATTACAGAATTATTAACTATCAATTCTCTTAAGCCCAAACATCACAATGTATTCCTCCAACTCTTTCAGATTTCATTTCGAAATGTTTATCCTATACTGTTGGTAAAAATGGAAAAATACTGATGACACAGCAGAGAAGTAAAATCAGCTATACATCCAAATTATATGATTTTTCTTGGACTTTTGAGAGTGACAGTCTCAATATTTGCCTGTATTTTTTTCTTTCCTTTTCTTTTCTTTTAATTATTTATTAATTTAATAGAGTTTATGGTAGGTTCTTCATCAATATGCTTCAGAAAGTACTATAAAATCATATGAAATCACCTTGAATCATGAAAGCTTAACACGTCTGACCTATGAGGCAGCTTTAGAAATCACTTACTCCAAATCCCTCATGTCATTGATGGAGAAACCGAGGCCCTGTTAATAACATGTCCAAAAGCACATAGTATATTAAGTTGGAGGCAGGAATAGAAGGTATATCTCCTGACAACCACATCAGTAGTAATATCAGAAAATGTTCATGGTTTGAAGAATAATCTAGAAGGGATAATAATTCTGGTCTTTCTCTGGGCCAAATCTCAGAGACTTAACTGTGATTGCAGTGTCACTGTCAGACGAGGTCTAATATGGAGAAGGAAAACACACCACCTCTGACATCCATGTCTTTTTGTCACTTCAGAATCCAGATTTTCCAGGTGGCCTATAAAAATCAGTTTTGACTCTTACTAAAACAATCTCAAAAACAGCATCTTTTCTGAGCTTGTTCTGGGAAAATAGTGACAGTTTCCTACTAAGTGCTGTTAATCAGCGAGTCATGGAGGCTTAGAGTGATAAAGGACCCTAGATATATTTTATTATATACAAAGATTTTACTAATTCTGGTTATAAAATATTAAACAGGCTGTTAGTTTGATCTGAGGGAAATATTGGGATTTGGGGGCAATAAGAAAACAATATCACTCCTCAACTAAAAATAATTTGGTACTGAGAAAGTTGGTTGTGGACATGCAATGCACTTTTATAGGGCTTTTTCAATCATGAAAGCATTTTGAAATAAAACACTTAAATAGTCATTTATTATTCAACTTTCCATCTGTTGTTCCACTGCCACCCCCATATGCTCTTTCTTATGGTATAAAAACAGTTCACTGATTTTTGTTTAAGGGACAAGTTTTATGCCAAATGATAAAAGTGAGCTTGTATTTAAAATATTGCTTTCTTAAGTCCTAAGATTTTCTTAGCATCTGCTTGGAGAGTTTTTTCCTATATTCCCTTCCTCGCTTATAGTCACCTGTGTACACATCTACTATGGTCTGAATATTTGCATCCCCCTCAAAATTCATGTTAAAATCCTACCCCCTGAGGTGATGGTATGAGAAGGTGGAGCCTTTGGGAGGTGATTAGGTCATTGTGACGGAGCCCTTGGGAATAGTATTAGTGCAATTACAAAAGAGGACCCAGAGAGATCCCTTGGCTTTTTCCACCTTTTCACCATATAAATGCAGAAAGAAGGTGCCATCTATGAAACAGAAAGTGGGCCCTCACCAGATACTGAATCTGCCAGTGCCTTGATGTTGGATTTCCCAGCCTTTAGTACTGTGAGAAATAAAATTTTTATTGTTTATAAACTACCCAGTTTAGTGTATATTGTTACAGCAGACAGAATGAACAAAGAAAACACCATACTCCTGATTTTCTAAAATATGTAGGACACCAATTTCACTTACTCTTTTAGAAGGCCAAGAGAAAAATCATCCCATTCTTGTATCCCCTAGTGATGATGCTGATGTACATCTCTGGGTGTTATATGTTCCATTTATTTTCCTTTAAAGGTTGCAGTTATCTTTTTTTCTTTTTTATTTGTCCTATGTAAGAAATAAATAGAAGGAAATACTTATGAAAAGTATAGAGTCCAAGAAATAATAAACCAATAAATATCAATGAACCACCACTGGCTTAAGGAATAGAGCATCACCACAACTTTGTAGTTCCTTGTGTGATTTTTTTCCCCTTTTCATCTCCCTCCCACCTCTCCAACCACATGAATAATAGGACTAGGCATTTTCAGCCCCTTACTTTTCTTCATATAGTTTTATTTATATGCATTTGTATCCAAAACATATTGTTTAATTTTTCTTGCTTTCAAATGTTTTTTAAATGGAAACATACAAAAGTGTTATATATATATATTTTTTTTTTCTTTTCCTGACTCATAGCTACCTTCCTGATATTTAACCATGTAGTTTCATGGCTATAATTTATTCATTTTCATTACCATTTACTATTTCCTTTTGCAATTAGGAAGAGTGAAGCTGTGAGAATCTATATATACATCTCCTTGAGCCCTGGTACAAAAGATTGGGATAATAATTTCAAAATGGACTTGCTGGGTTGTAAGGGACGAGCACTATCAATTTTTGAGATACTAGAAAATTATTTTTCAAACTGTTTTAATCAATTTACTGTCCTGCTTGCAGTGGTAACAAGTTTGTTTTGCTCAATATCCATAAGATTATGGACATGAAAAGGTGTTATGCTTTCTATGTCTTGTTCGAGTTTCCCACCCTAAGGACCTAACATTATTACATTTCCTTCTGACAGTTTAAATTTTTTACGCTTCACATTTAAATCTTTAATTTACCTGGAATTGATTTTTGTTTCTGGTTTGATGTAGGGATCCAATTTCATTTTGTTATATTAATAAGCATTTTCCCCATCAGTGTTCATTGAAGAGTCTTCCTTTCTCAGGCAATTTGCAATGCCACCTTTGTCATAATTCAAGTTTCCAAATATGTGTAACTCTTTCTTTTTTTTTCTATACCTCTGGTCTATTTGTCTGTTTGTGCCAATACTCCAAAGTGTTTCCATTGCCATAGCTTCATAAAAATTCATGAACCCTAGTAAGGCGACCTTTCCTATACATTGTTGTCTACTTCAGGATGGTGTTAGTTATTCTAGGGTTTTGATTTTCCATATAAATTTTAAACTTAGCTTTTTTTTTTTTTATTTTTCAAGACATAGTCTCACTCTGTTGCCCTAGGTCAAGTGTAGTGATGTCATATTAGCTCACCACAACCTCAGACTCCTGGGCTCCAGCAATCCTCCTGCCTTGGCATCCCAGAATGCCAGGAATACAGTTAAGAGCCACCACGCCCAGCCTAAAATTAGCTTCTTAAGTTCCACAGCAAAATGTGTGGATTTTGATTGGAATTCATATCTATAAATCAATTTTGGGAAAACTTACTTCTTTATGGTGCAGAGTCTCCTAATTCATGAATGTGGTCTCTCTCTCCATTTCTTTCAATTTATCTAATACCTTTCAGGAAAGTTATACAATTTTCCCATTGAAGGTCTTTTTGGAGATTTATTATTGGATAATTTATAACTGTTGATGCTTTCTTTTATACTTTGTACAATTTTTATTATATTTTATAACTCTGCATTGCTGATGAATAGAAATACAATTTTGTGTGTTGATCATGCATCCCAATAATTTTCAAAATCATCTTATGAATTCTACCAATCTATCTGTATATCTTTTGGATTTTGTACAAAAATGATTACCATATGCAAACAATAAGCAGCTTCTTTCTAAGCCTTACATATTTTTTGTCTTAATTCACTGACTCATTAAGTATAGTGTTGAATAGAAGTAGTGACAGGATGAAACCTTTTGTCATTTCAGATTTCAAATGGAAACCTTTCATTACCTCATCTTTAAATACGATGTTTGCTATGAATTTATACAGGTACCCTTTATCAGGCTAATAAAGATTTATTATTTTTTTTACTTTGGTAAACATTTTTTTTCTTTTAAAATCCTAATTAATACATGTTCAATTTTGCTCAATGTTTTTCTCTGCCTATTGATGGCTACATTATTTATCCTTTAAATAAACGAACATGGTAAATTAATTGTTTCTATAATGTAAAACCATCTATCATTCTTGAGGTAAATCTAACTTTATCATTTTACAATACTGCTGGATTTGTTTTGATATATTTTACTAATGATAACTGCATCCAGGTTCATGAGAATTTGTTCTATAATGTTGACTATTATACATATTTTCCCACTTTGGGTTTTAAAGTTTTACTAGTTTCTTTATACAAGTGGAAGATTATTTTTTTCTATAAAAACTTTGTGGTTTGTTTGAGATTTGAACTTATTCCTTGGATGTTTGGCACAAGTGTTGACAAACTAAGCACTGATACACATGTACAAGTCTTTCTTTTCTTTTCATCATATTATGGGGGTACAAATGTTTAGGTTACATATATTGTCTTTGCCTCCCTCCCTCCCAAGTCAGAGCTTTAAGTGTGTCCATCCCCCAGATGGTGCACATCGTACTTATTATGTATGTATATGCCCATTCCCTACTCCCCCTCCCATCTGCCTGACTCCCAATAAATGTTATTCCTATATGTGCACTTAGGTGTTGATCAGTTAATACCAATTTGCTGATGAGTACATGTGGTCCTTATTTTTCCATTCTTGGGATACTTCACTTAGTAGAATGGGTTCTAGCTCTATCCAGGAAAATACAAAATGTGCCATATTATCATTGTTTTCTTATAGCTGAATAGTACTCCATGGTATACATATACCACATTTTATTAATCCACTCATAAATTGATGGACACTTGAGTTGTTTCCACATCTTTGCAATTGTGAATTGTGCTGTTATAAACATGTGAATGCAGATGTCTTTTTTACAGAATGCTTTTTGTTCTTTTGGGTACATGCCCAATAATAGGATTGCTGGATCAAATGGTAGACCTACTTGTACCTCTTTAAGGTATCTCTATAGTGCTTTCCACAGAGGTTGCACTAGTTTGCAGTCCCACCAGCAGTGTAGGAGAGTTCCTATCTCTCTGCATTCACGTCAACATTTATTGTTTTGGGACGTTTTGATAAAGGCCATTCTCACTGGAGATAAATGATATCTCACTGTGGTTTTGATTTGAATTTCCCTGATGATTAGAGATGTTGAGCTTTTTTTCATATGTTCGTTGGTCATTATTATGTCTTCTTTTGAAAAGTTTCTGTTCATGTTCTTTGCCCACTTTTTGATAGGGTTGTTTGATTTTTTTCTTGCTGATTTTTCTGAGTTCTAAATAGATTCTAGTTATCAGCCTTTTTTCGGCTGTGTAGCATGCAAATATCTTTTCCCATTCTGTAGGCTGTCTATTTGCTCTTGTGATAGTTTCTTTGGCTGTGCAAAAGCTTATTAATTTGATCAGGTCCCATTTATTTATTTGTGTTGTTACTGTGAGAAAATAAAGTACCTAGGAATATATTTCACTAAGGAGGTAAAAGACCTCTATGGGAAGAACTATGAAACACTGAGGAAGGAAGTAGCAGAGGATGTAAACAGGCTGAAAACCATCCCATGCTCATGAGTGGGCAGAATCAACATTGTTAAAATGTCTATATTGCTCAAAGTGATATACAGATTCAATGCAATCCCCATTAAAACACCATCATCATTTTTCACAGATATAGAAAAAAATAATTTTACACTTTGCATGGACCCAAAGAAGACCCCATATAGCAAAAGCAATCCTAGGCAAAAAGAATAAAATGGGAGGCATCGATTTACCAGACTTCAAACTACGGTACAAGGCTATAGTAACTAAAACAGCATCAAATTGGCGCAAGAACAGAGGCATAGACCTATGGAACAGAACTCAGATCTGAGATATAAAATCATCCTCCTATAGCCATCTAATCTTTGAGAAAGCAGACAGAAATATACACTGGGGAAAAGAATCATTATTCCATAAGTGATGCTGGGAAAAGTGTATAGCCACATGTAGAAGACTGAAATAGGATCCACACCTTTCACCTTTCACAAAAACCAACACACAGTGGGTAACAGACTTAAACCTAAGGCATGAAACTATAAGAATTATAGATGAAAACATTGAAAATACTCTTCTAGATGTTGGCCTAGGCAAATAATTTATGTACAAGTGTTTCTCTATAATATTTGCCTAAAAATCCATTGAAGTTTAATTTCAATTATAATATTTTCATTTCCAAAAGTTCTGTTGGTCTTTTTCAGTATGCCTAACTCATTTTTTAATAATATTTTTCTCTTTTCTTATATTTTAGATTCATATATCTATGTCTTTATTTATACACATCCATTTTACAGTCTTTATATGAGTATTTTGTTACCTGAAGTTTTGGAAATAAAATCCTGCTCTCTCTCATGTCAGTGGACTCTCATCTTGGATTGTTTCCTTGTGATTTTGGAAATTTAGATCACAAATTTATCCTCAACCTTATGCTTAACAATCTTGTAGTGTTCAAGTTGATGCCATATCTCCTCTAAGAGATTTTGTGTTTGCTTTTGTATGTGCTAGCTAGGAACAGATTTTATATTGATTTCTCAGTTTTAGGGTTTCTGTCCTTTGCAGTGTCATGCTGACCTGAAAAGTCACTGAGGGTAGGCCCCTGGTTACACATATCGAGAAAGTCCCCACTCCCCTGCAAAGCCCAGTAGAGATTAACAAGCTGCTTTTATCATCTCCCCGTGCCTTTACCAGTGGATGTTTGCTGGTTCTCTATTTCAATTATACACTGGCAAAACTTTTAGCTCCAAAACTCATGTGGGACTTAAGTATACTAGCTACTACCCAACCAGGAAAACCTCAGCAGTTCATAGCTAGCAGACTCTTCTTTAGTTTCCTCTTTGCCTTTGACCTATGGGGTGGCCCTTACTGTTTGTCTCTTACATGTTTATGTTCCCATTTCACATAAACCTCTAAAAGGATGTTTGCTCCATTTTTGTGTGTTTTAGCAGATGGGTTATCACATTCCCTAATACGTGTCTTTAGGAGACAATAAGACCTTCCTCAAAGTTACTCCTCAGGAATGACAAATTCAGTGAGATAAATTTGTGCTATACATTAAAAAATAAATATAAAATGAAGAAAGAACACTCTATGTCTTACTTTCCCACAAAAATGATAGAAGGGTCTATTATCAATGCTAAATATTCAAGAAAATGAGTCTAAGCGATTTCAAAAATCTCCAAAAGTTAATTATGACATATAGCTATACATATAAACACACACAAAAAAGCAATGATTCTGTCATACCTTTAATCCTCATGGGACCAGTTGATATTTTCCCAAGAGTCTTCTGTTTCAATCATTTGTCTTTTATATATATCAAGTGGGGAATATTGTGGGGAATTACAATATGAGACAGAGAAGAGAATAATGTAGACATATTTCTAAAAATAGAATTTAAAATTATATAACAAATGTACACCAAATATTTCTCATATATCATCTGTATTTCTTCTAAAAGACCAGTGCATAATACTGATGGGATTCAAGACACGCTATCCCAAAATATGGCATCTTGACATTTGAGAAAACTGCAGATGCAGTTGTACCTTCCCCTTACTTTTCTCCCCTGAAGTAAGGAAAAAACCTAGGAAGCTCACTCTCTAACCTTCTGCCATCCTTTACTGAAGCAGATCATAAGATGCTCATTTGAGAGATGCCCTCCCCATACCCTGAGGAAAGGAACATCCTTAACATCCTTATTTCTGAAGACATTTAACTTAATGAATAATCTAAAGCAACATGCCTTGTTAAGTTCTCCTTAGTTTTTTTTTTTTTTTTTATTATTTTTTACCTTAGCTCATACCCCCTTTGTACAATCATGCTGTTCCACAATTGTCCAGTCTTTATCAAATCTAAGCATAAAACTGCACAGGTTTCCCTGATTTTTTCTTTCTTGCTTGCTTGCTTCCTTTTTTAATTTTTTATAGACGGAATCTTGCTCCTCTATTGCCCTGGCTAGAGTGCAGTGGTGTCATCATAGCTCACAGCAAGCTCAAACTCCTGGGCTCAAACGATTCTCCCCCCTCAGCCTTCCAAGTAGCTAGGACTACAAGTGATTGCCACCATGCCTCGCTAATCTTTCTATTCTTTTTTTTTTTTTTTTCTTTTTGTAGAGACAGGGTTTTTGCTCAGGCTGGTCTTGAACACCTGGCCTCAAGCAAACCTCCCACCTTGGCCTCTTGTCCCGTTTCTTTAGGTCTTTATTTTTGAATTCCTGCAGGTCACATAAACTTTATATTAAATAAGTTTGTATGCTTTTCTCCTCTTAATCTATCTTTTGTTATGGGGTCCTCAGCCATGAGTATGGGTGAGGAAAAGATTTATTTCCCCCCTACAGTACTTACTATTGTATTATAGTGTTCTTTAGTTACATATTTTCTACTCAATAAAGATTCATGGATCCTTTTCTCATCCAGAAAGTAATCCTTTTTTGCCTCAAGCCATATGTAGTATCTTTCAGATACCTAGAAACCATGTCAGGTAATCCAAATTAATGTTATTAGAATCCATTCTGGGAGAGTAGTTCTTAAAATATGGTGGTTGGTTGGGTAAGAGAGCAGTTGTGTTTTATTTCCTACTGGCATATACTTGAAATTTAAAATGATATTTTACAAATAATGACCATCCCCTACATTGTATTTGTTTTATTCTTTTTGGCAAAATTTAGTTTTTCATAATTGTCACTGAGTTGATTAATGCCACATCTCTTTAAAATAATGTGTTCAGGCAGGGTACAGTGGCTCATGCTTATAATACCAGCACTTTGTGAGGCTGAAGTCTCAGGCCAGCCTGGGCAACAAAGCGAGACCTCATCTCTACAAAAAAATAAATAAAAAGTTTACCCAGGCATGGTGGAATGTGCCTGTAGTCCCAGCTACTTGAGAGGCTAAAGCAGGAGGATCACTTGAGCCCAGGAGTTTAAGGCCTCAGTGAGCTGTGAGATGCCACTGAACTCCAGTCTGGGTGACAGAGCAAGACTCTGTCTGTAAAAAATAAATAAATAAATAAAAATTAAAAAATTAAATTAAGTTAAAAGTAGTGTGTGAGGCATGTTGGGAATAAGGGGAAGATTTGTGACATTGTACAAGATGAGGAATTGTGCTTTGTGCTTTCACATGTTTTATCCTTTGATATCCATAATAATCTTATGAATCAAAAATTACTCCTGTTATATAGATGATGAAAACAAGGCCAAAATAATGTAAGTGATTTACCTCAGTTCACATTTTTAATAAGCAGTATGTTTTTTCTCTAATACAGTGCTTTTTTTCCATGACACCATAGTTGTCTCCATTCTGTCAAACACTAGACTCAGTGAAAACATACAGTACTTTGTACCAAGTATATGTAATTCATCAATCACCGATATTATGTGGGAAGTGTTTGGAGATGGTTGGTGATGCTTACTTATAGCACAGTTTCTACATTTGAAGCCAAGAGCCTAGGCCTGGTCCTCAGATAATTCAACAAGATCCATTATGTTAGGTAGGTATTACAGGATATTTTCTATCTACTGAACAATATTTATTTGCTAAAAAATAAGCAAGCCTATTATATTATTTTGATAAGTTTACTGTATTAAATGATCACAACTAGGTGGCTTAAAACAACAGAAATTTATTCTCCCATACCCCTGGAAGCTAGAAGTTTGAAATCAAGTTGCATACAGGGCCACACTACATGTGAAGGTCTAGAAAAGAATTCTTCCTTGTTTCTTCCAGCTTCTGGTGGTTTCCAGCAATCTTGATATTCCTTGTCTTGGAGGAGAATCACTCCAATTGCTGCCTCCATCTTTACATAGCCTTCTTCCCTATTGTGTCCAAATCTCACTCTCCTTTATCTTATAAAGACACTGGTCATTGGATTTAGGGCCTACCCTAAATCCAGTCTGATCATATCTCAAGAAGCTTAACTAATTGCATCTGCAAAGACCCTATTTCCAAATAAGATTACATTCTGAGGTTCTGAGTACATGAATTTTGGAGGGGGGAACACTATTCAACCAACCACACTTATCAGTAGAAACATTATAATATTAACCATAGTAAGTTCAGTAGACTGTTATTTTTCACTATTATTTCTACCCCTAATATATCAATTCTCATTTGTATGGATGTATTTTTTTAGTTTATTTTACAGTACACACAGAGATTTATATGCATATTATCTCACTGAATTCTCATAACAACCCTAAAAATAGATAGGGTGAGTATTAATATTATACCTTCTGTGAAGATCTCAAAACATAGAGAAGTAAAGAGTTAATAAAATGTAAATGTGTTGTAAATATAGGGAAAGTGGCTTTAATTCAAGCAGGGCAGAAGAAAAGCATGGTTATTATGAGCAGGATTGTGTTACATACGAGTAGTTCATCTCCTCTATTAGATTGCAAGCTGGTTGAGAGCATGGGCATAGTCTTAAAATCGTTATCTTCCACATTTAACCTAATAGTCATTTATTCATTAATCATATATTAACTTTGCTTAGCCATTAATAAACACTCAATGTACATGCTTGTTGATTAATTCTATAAGTGTTTGTAAATATCATCTGTGTACTCTATGTCACAGAGTAGAACATGCATTATTCATTCTATATGTATATATTTATATGTTCATTTATTTATTTATTTTGGTGCGGTGGAATGATATTTAATAACTTTCCTATCTCTTTGCAAGTTTTCTCCTCATTAAGATGGTTTCCTGAAAGAACTGCCTTTGAAAATGAAAAATTATTCTATAGTTGATGGATGGAATCCATAATATGGAACTAAAATGATAATATGGATCTGCAAACTAAAACATCTCATAGCCTGTAGTAGATTTTAACTGCTTATTTATGAAACCTTGCAAAACAGGGTCTATAATGCTATTGCTGCTAGACCCTTAGCTGTAACATCTATCACAGAGGGTGGTGGTATAAGACTAAATGATAAATTGTTAACGTCAAGTTACAATCAATATGCATACACTTGATATGAAATGTGTGACTTATTCACACTAAATGCAATAGATAAAACTATTATGGATTCAATCTTTTTTTCTCCCACTGGTGACCATCTTTAAGATAAATGATATAAATAACTTTATAAGAAGGTTACACCTGATTTTATTTATCTATCCTCAAAACTAGCACAATCAAATTAGTTTTCTAAAGGCAAAAACACTTTTTTTTTTTAATCTCAGCCATTATGCATACCTCAATTAGCATGTGGAGAAATTTGATAACACAGGGTGACTCACGATTACATTATAAATTATGCTTCTCACATACTTTTTCATTTTTCTCCTGTGAATTCTTTCCCTTCCAACTGCACCCATTTAGACTGTCATCAGTTCTTTTTCTAGTATCATTCTAAGTTGTCTTCTCCATATATTGATCCATGTTGCACACTCAAATGCACACTTTGTGTGTTTCATTCCTTCTTTTTCAATGTGAAATCTTGCTGGTATGATGATAGAGTTTGGATGATCTGTTGTCCCAGGTAATAGTCATTAAACTGGAGTGTTTTATGGATCATGCATTCATTCGTTTTGTAATTAGCTAGAAATTGTAGGAGTTTCAGAAAAGGTAGAAGGGATGCCCACTGTTACAGACACTATTGAGAGATAATTTAGAGAAAGTAATGTTGTGGGCATGTAAACAATAATCTAGTAGTTTACTAAATCATTTTGTAGTCTAGAATTTACCAACATGGCCCTTAGCCTCAGACACATCTAGTTCATATCTCAGCTCTCTCATTTATCATCTGAGTCAATAAGCAAGTTTCTTAATCTGTCTGAGCCTCATTTACTTTGCATAAAATGGAAATAATAATTTTGACCTAATGGAGTTATTGTGCAGTTTAAGTAGACAATCGGAAACTCAAGTGTCCATTGACAAATGACTGGATAAAGAAAATGTGGTGTATATAAACAATGAAACATTAGAATTTAAAACTAAGTGAATCCTAACAGACTTAAACCTAAGACATGAAACCTTAAGAATCCTAGAAGAAGATGTTGGGAGAACCCTATCAGACATTGGTCTAGGCAAAGAATTTTTAAGGAAGAGCCCCAAGGCAATCGAAGCTACATCAAAAATAAACAAATGGGATCTCATCAAATTAAAAAGTTTCTGCACAGCTAAGGAAGCCATCATTAGAGCAAATAGACAACCCACAGACTGGGAGAAAATATTTTCTCTCTACACTTCTGATAAAGGCCTAATAACAAGAATCTATCTAGAACTTAAAATAATAAACAGAAAAAATTCAAACAATACCATCAAGAAATGGGCAATGGAAATGAACAGAAATTTTTCCAGAGAAGACAGAATAATGACTTGCAAACATATAAAAAAATGCTCAGCTTCTCTAATCATCAGAGAAATGCAAATCAAAACCACAATGAGATATCATCTAACACCAGTGAGAATGGCTTGTATCAAGAAATTCCAAAACAACAAAGGCTGGCAAGGATGTGGAGAGACAGGAACACTCCTACACTGCTGGTGGGACTGCAAATTAGTGCAACGTATGTGGAAAAGAATATGGAGATACCTCAAACAGCTAGATATAGAAATACCATTCGACCCAGCAATAGCATTGTTAGGCATCTACCCGAAAAAGCATAAGACATTCTACTATAAAGACATCTGCACCCGAATGTTTATGGAAGCACAATTCACTATTGCAAGATCATGGAAACAATCCAAGTGTCTGTCAATTCACGAGTGGATAACTAAAATTTGGTATATGCTCACAATGGAATACTATTCAATTCTAATAAATGACAGCGAATTAGCACCATTTATGCTATCCTGCATTAAGCTTAAACCCGTTATACAAAGTGAGGTGACACAAGATCAAGAAAACAGGCTCCACATCTACTCGCCATCAAATTGGTACTGACTGATTAAAACTATGATGCTCAAATGGGGATAGTGCCCACTAGGGTTTGGGAAAGGGGGAGATACACATCTTAGGGTTGTGGTGAGCATAGTGGGAGGGGAGAGGGAATACATCTAAACCTTCCAAGGGAAAGGCTAAGATATACAATGTAACCCAAAGGTTAATAAAATGAAACAAACAAACAAACAAACTTTTATCGGGTGGTGGGCAAATGGGAGGGGGGCGGAGGGGAAGAATTTACACTTACAAAATAGGTGTGATGCACACCACCTGAGAGTAGGACATGCTTGATGTTTTGGTAAGGCGGGGGGGAGGGTGTGGGGAGGAATGACAAGGGCAATATATGTAACCCTAACAATATTTGTACCCCTAAATATGAAAAAATTAAAAATAAAAAAAACAAGGCTCCCCCTTTTTCTCTCATGGAAGCTTTTGTGCCTCCACCCAGATGCTCAAAATAAAGAGCATTTTGCTACAAAAAAAACAAAAAACAAAAAAAACTAAGTGAATCCTGCCATTTGTGACAATATATAAACCTAGAGGACATTATGCTAAGTGAAATAAGCCAGGTACAGAAGGACAAATACTCCATGATTCCACCTACATGAGGTATCAATAATAGTCAAATTCATGGAAGCAGAGAGTACAATAGTGGTTGCTAGGGGGTGGAGAAGTGGGAAATGGGGAGTTGCTATTTCAAAAGGTAATTCATTATTTTCTCTGCTAATGACACTCTATTGACATCACATGTGAGAATGTTTCCCGCCCCAACCAATTCTTCAATTCACAGAAACCACTGTCTTTGGTGTCCTACAATTCAGCTCAATTCTGACGTCAACTGTCCAGTGTTAGTGTAGACCACAAAGGTCAAGGGATCCATTTACAAGACTGTGTCCTATTTCAGATGCCAATAGCAAGTCTAGGCCTCCTGTACTTCTGATTGACCAGCTATAAATTGGGGATTCCTGAAACCCCCTCTTCAGGTTCCATAATTTGCTAGAAGGGCTCACACAACTCATGAAAACATTTACTGGCTTATTATAAAGGATACAACTCAGGAACAGTCTAATAGAAGAGATGGAAAAGAGATGGGGCTGAAAGTTAAAACTTCTAATCCATAGATTTCTCTTTCTTGTGACCAGCCACTATCCAAAAGGCCACCAAGCATTGCCTCATTAGAACTAAACATGCTTCTGTCACTGAGGAAATTCAAGATTTGGAAATTCTTTGTCAGGAACCAGGGTCGAAGACCAATTATTAGAACAATAGATACTCCTAGAACCAGTATTGCTAAGGAATTTACAAGAGTTTTAGGATCTCTGTGTCGGAAACCAAGGGCAGAGACAAAATATATATTTCTTATTGTGTCACTCACATCATTCAGTTTTTGTTATTTTAAATAAGTTCTAGAGATCTGCTGTACATTGTGCACTAAAATTTGATGAGAGGGTCGATATTAAGTGGTCTTACCACAAATAAACATTTTTATTCTGAATAAAATCCAGGATATGTATTCTATTTTATAGGTCTCTCCATGAGTGACCTTCTGGCTCCTCTCTGAATTCATCCTCTACCATTCATATCTGCATTTATTTTACTCTTGAATTAAAAGCTTCCTTGTTGGTATTCCTAACCCAAACCTAATACAACACTAACCTTAACATGTAAACAGTATTCTGATTCACTTGGGTGTTTTCCTTCCTACAATATTCTCTTTCTGTATATTCTCATTATTTGTTCTCTCATTTCCACTGGGTGTCTGCTTGAATATCACCTTATGAGAGAAAGATCACTATATACAAAATAGCAACCACTCTCCCTCTAATACTCCCTATCCCCTTTACCATGTATTATATTTCTAGAGCATTTATCAATAGTTTAAATATTATTTCAACTGTCAACTTGATTAAAAGTGACAGTTATTAATGTATCCTTCTACTAGAATGTAAGATCTGTTAAAATAACAATTGTGTTTCTTTGTTCACTGCTTCATTTTCTAGACTGTATATATTAAACAGCAATGTCTAATACACTGTAGACATTTAATAAACAACTATACACTGAATGAATGAGATTCTAACCCTGTTCCTCCTACTAGTTGAAAATATATAAATTCAGACTGAAACATAGGATACAACTATGCCTTACCTGAATCCATTTGTGATCGAAAACATGGAATTGTTGGCTATGGTAGCAATGTCATCAATGGTTAGGCACCTGGGATTTTTTGTTTTTTTGTTTTTCTTACAGGTGAATGAAAATGTGAGGCCCATGTTGTACCCAACCAAAGTACATAACTTGCATAGCTGAGAAAAGGATTTGTTTGTTTGTTTTTAATAACCCACATTGCTCCCTAGGGTTTTGCCAGAGTCAAGATGACTTCCAAAGCAGTTTTCTACCAGGCAGTAGTATTAGCATTGTGGAATATTGCACCTAATGTACTGAATCAAAATTACTTTTGTTGAGAATTTTTGCATCTATATTCATAATGGATATTGGTCTGTAGTTTTCTGGGTTTTTTTTGCATCCTTTCCTCGTTTTGGTATCAGGGTTATGTTCCCTTCATAAAATGTGTTGGGGAGGTTTCCATCCTTCTCCATGTTGTGGAATAATTTCTGCAGGATAGGCACCAGTTCTTCTTTGTAGGTGTGGTAAAATTCTGGTGTGAATCCATCTGGTCCAAGACTTTTCTTTCTAGGAAGGTTTTTATTGCTGTTTCAATTTCAGTACTTGATATTGGTCTGTTCAGGAATTCTATTTCTTCCTGGTTGAGCATAGGGAGGCTGTGTGTTTCTAAGAAATTGTCCATTTCCTCCACATTTTCCAGTTTGTGGGCATAGAGGTTTTTGTAGTATTCATAAATTATATCTTGTATCTCTGTGACATGAGTTGTAATTTATCCTTTATTGTTCCTAATGGAGCTTATTAAAGATTTTTCTCTTCTGCTTTTCATTAGTCTAGCCACTGGTGTGTCAATTTTGTTTATTTTTTCAAAGAACCAACTTTTTGTTTTATTAATCTCAGGAAAATCAGCAAGAAAAAATCAAACAACCCTATCAAAAAATGGGCATAGAACATGAACGGAAACTTCTCAAGAAGACAGAATAATGGCCAACAAACATATGAAAAAGTGTTCAACATCTCCAATCATCAGGGAAATGCAAATCAAAACCACAATGAGATATCACTTAACTCCAGTGTGAATAGCCTTTATCAAAAAGTCCCCAAACAACAAATGCTGGCGTAGATGCAGAGAGAGAGGAACACTCCTACACTGCTGGTGGAACTGCAAACTAGTTCAACCTCTGTGGAAAGCAATATGGAGATACCTCAAAGCGATACGAGTAGATCTACCATTTGATCCAGCAATTCCACTACTGGGTAGCTACCCAAAAGATCAAAAGTCACTTAATGAAAAAGACACCTGCACTCAAATGTTTATAGCAGCACAATTCACAATTGCAAAGCTATGGAAACAACCCAAGTGCCCATCA
Source organism: Mirza zaza (assembly GCA_008750895.1). Classification (NCBI taxonomy): domain Eukaryota; kingdom Metazoa; phylum Chordata; class Mammalia; order Primates; family Cheirogaleidae; genus Mirza; species Mirza zaza. Next base: position 43,928 of record VSMD01132626.1, on the reverse strand, counting down.
ATTCATGAATGGATTAATAAAATGTGGTATATGTATACCATGGAATACTACTCTGCTTTAAGAAACAATGGTGATATAGCACCTCTTGTGTATTCCTTGATACAGCTGGAACCCATTCTACTAAGTGAAGTATCTCAAGAATGGAAAAACCAGCACCACATGTACTCACCAGCAAATTGGTATTAATGGATCAACACCTAAGTGGATATATAAGAGTAACATTTATCGGGTGTCAGGAGGGTGGGAGGGGGGAGTAGGCGAGCGGTATATACAACCACAACAAGTAAGATGTGCAATGTTTGGGGGATGGACATGCTTGAAGCTCTTACTCAAGGGGTGAGAGGGGCATGGGCAATATATGTAACCTTAACACTTGTACCCCCATAATACACTAAAATATAAATAAATAAATAAATAAATAAATATAAATAAATAAATTACTTTTGCTTTCAAGTTTTCTAGTTGAGGTGACAGAGTACTTTCGCAACTTAAGTTACATTAGTGCCTTGTCTTACCTCAAAACACTGCAAAGTTTTCTCAGAACCAAAGCCTATAATCTCCTACAGACCCTCTATGATCTGGTCTTGCATTATCTCTATGACTTCATTGCCTTCCATTTTCCACTTTGTTCACTCTGCTTCAGCTACCTTAGCCTCCTGGTTGTAACTCAGAAAGGCTGCGAAAGCTTCTAAGTTTTGCAATTGCTGTTCTCTCTTAGAATATTCTTTTTCAATATATCCTCCTGTTAACACTCATTTATTCCTTTAGCTCTTCATTCAAAAATCACCTTCATAGTGAAGTTTTACATGATCACACTAATTGATTATCAAAATTACATTCTCCATCACTTATTAATCTTCTTCCCTGATTTATTTTCTCTCCATAATTCTTATGATCATCATAATATATACAAATATATATGTATCTATATATATATCAGATATATAATATATATGAAAGCATGTATATATACATGTCATATACACACATGTATATACATATGCACATATAGTTTTAGCTTTTCATGGTGTGTCTCCTCTCATTAGAATATAGCTCTATGAGAGTAGAGACTTTTGTCTGTTTTATTCACACCTGATATTTAGTATGAAGCCAGGTGCTTACAGGTATTCAACAAGTATTTGTTGAATGATTGAAAAAAATTAAGCATTGCAATTATCCTATTTTAAAAACTCACTTAAAAAGGAACTTTCCTAGTGAATATTCCAATCATCTAAATTAACTTTTTATTATTTGTGTGTATGTAAATTTTTTCTAATTTATTTTAATAGGTGACCTAATAATATTAATAATATTCATAGCCAACATTTTGAGTGTTTTCTATTTTCCAGACATAATGCTAAGCACTTTACATATAATCCTGCTAAAGACCATGCAAGAGAAATATAGATAATCCCATTTTATACATGAGATAACTTAATAAAAATTAACTTGATTAAAAGTGGCAAAGCTATCAATGGTTGTGCTGGCATTCAAATTGAAGTATGTGTTCCCCAGAACCCTTCTAGATCCTTCATGGAGTCCATAATGAAAGACAGGATTGGATATGTTTCACTATGCACATAGTGAGACTAAGAAAGCAAGCATCCAGAATCAATTCCTATACCACCGCCAGCTTTAAGCAATTCACATGATATCGCAGATTGTTTTAAATGAGCAGGAATCTTATATTTAGAATATTAAAAGTAGAACATATGAATAAGATATTGTAAATAATCTCTTAAGTTGCTTTGGTTTATGTATTTAATAATAAAGCTACAGGATTATAGATTTCTCTTTATTCATAAACTTTGTATATGTGAGGTCATAGCATATTTTCTTCCCTGTGGTCTCATCAAAGTGTACATTGTGTAGGAATTCAAAGTGCTTTTAATCTCATACGATATAGAAAATGTCCAGTCAGGTTTAATTAAGCAGGAACTAAAATGCTTGTGGTGATGAGTAATATGCCTTAATACCCTGAGTTATTTTTCCCCTACTTCTGCACATTTGGGACTCTAAGGCCTGTCAAAAAGACACACATTGCCACTATACTATTATCCTGATATTGATTTTTCTTTTATTTATGAACTACTATTCATTTTATTGTGTCTTCAAACAGTAACAGCTGCAAAAGTGAGAATTTTCTATTGCGACCTGATCCTTTATATAATATGAAACAATAATCAACTGGTAAAACTTAGCTTATTGAACTAATAAGAATGATGAAAAGATCAATGGAATAAGGATTATGTGAAAATTATTTAAATGTGTGAAAAAAGAAAAGGCCAAGACTTGAAGAATGCCAGATGCATTCCTTCTATGTGCTTTCAAATGTGCTATATACTTTATTTCTTACAATATTCGTGTCTATCATTATCATAACCATACTAAAAATGAGGAAATGGAATCCTAGAAATATTAAGTGAACTCATCAAGGTCATGGTGCTAGTATGTATTAGAGGCAGGCTATAATTCCATTGACTTTACCAAGTATCGCCTCAGTGTAGCCAATGGACTTTAGTATTCATTGTGGTGTTTTTATTTTCAATTATGCATTTTTGAGATAACTGTAGATTTCACATGTATTTTTAAGATATAATAAAGGGGGATCTGGTGTACCCTCATCCAGTTTCCCCCAATGGTGATATCTTCCAAAGCTTTAGTACAATATCATAATCAGGATATTGACATTGATACAGTCCAGGTGCAGAATATTTCCATCATCTCAAGGACACTACATGTTGCCCTTCCATAGCCGCACTCATTTCTCTCCTGTCCCCACTCCTTCTTTAACTCTTAGAAACCACTATTTTTTTCCATGTCTATAATTTTGTTATTTCAGGAATGTTATATAAATGCAGTCATGTAGTATGTAGTGTTTTGATATTAGTATTTTTCACTCAGCATCATTGTCTAGAAATTCATCGTGGTTGTTACATGTATCAATAGTTAATTCCTTTTTATTGTTGAGTAGTATTCAATGATATGATATGATAGATATTTTAACTATTCACTTGTTGAAGTACATCTGGGTTGCTTCAAGGTTTTGACTATTATGAATAAAGTTGCTGTCAACATTTGTGTACAGATTTTGCATGGACACAAGTCTCTATTTCTATGAGATAAATGCTAATGAGTACAGTTGCTAGATCATATGGTAATTGTATATTTAATTAAAAAAACACTTAAACTTTTTCAGAGTACTGCCCATTTTACATTCACACCAGCAATATGTAAGTGATTCACTTTTTTTTTTCACATCTTTGCCAGAATTTGGTGTTTTTATTTTAACCAGTCTGATAGGTATATAGTGGTATCTCATTATGGTTTTAATTTACATTTCCTAATGGCTAATGGTATAGAATATCTTTTCATGTGCTTATCTTCTATGATGTATCTCTTTTTTTCCTCCTTTTATTTCATCATATTGTGGGGGTACAAATATTGTTAGAGCTACATATATTGCCCCTGCCACCCCTCCCCCCCAGCTGTCCCAGAGATTCAAATGTGTCCAACCCCCAGGTGGTGTGCACTACATCCATTATGTAAGTATGCACCCTGCCCCTCCTCCCCACTCCCACCTGCCCATCACCGATAAAAGTTTTTGTTTTTTATATATTTTGGTTACATTGTATATTTTTACCTCTCCGTAAGAAGGGTTACAGGTATTCTCTTCCCCTCTGCAATGCTCACCACATCCCTAAGATGTGGGTCTCCACCCCCTGAATCCCTGGTGTACACTACCAGCATTTGACCACCATAGTTTTAGTCAGTCAGTACCAATTTGATGGCGAGTAGATGTGGAGCACATTTTCCAGCTCTTGTGATGCCTCACTTTGGATAATGGGCTTAAACGTAATCCAGGAGAGCATAAACGGTGCTAGCTCACTGTCGTTTCTTAGAATTGAGTAATATTCCATTGTGAGCATATACCAAATTTTAATCATCTGCTCATGAGTTGACGGGCACTTGGGTTGTTTCCATGACCGTGAAATCGTGAATTGTGCTGCCATAAACATTCAGGTACAGATGTATTTGTAATAGAATGTCTTATGCTCTTTTAGGTAAATGCTCAACAATGCTATTGCTGGGTCGAATGATATTCCTATTTCTAGCTGTTCGAGGTATCTCCAAATTCTTTTCTACAAAGGTTGCAATAATTTGCAGTCCCACCAGCAGTGTAACAGTGTTCCTGTCTCTCCACATCCTTGCCAGCATTTGTTGTTTGGGGATTTCTTGATATAGTCCATTCTCACTGGGGTTAGGTGGTATATCATTGTGGTTATGATTTTCATTTCTCTGATGATTAGAGATGTTGAGCATTTTTTATATGTTTGCTTGGCATTATTCAGTCTTCTTTGGAGAAGTTTCTGTTCATGTCTGTTGCCCATTTCTTGATAGGATTGTTTGATTTTTTCTTGTTAAATCTTTTAAGTTCTAGAGAGATTCTTGTTATTAGACCTCTATCAGAAGTGTAGAAAGCAAATATTTTCTCCCACTCTGTGGGTTTTCTATTTGCTCTAATGACAGTTTCCTTGGCTGTGCAGAAACTTTTTAATTTGATCAGATCCCATTTGTTTACATTTGATGCTGCGGTGATTGCCTTGGGAGTCTTCCTCAAGAATTCTTTGCCTAGACCAATGCCTGATAGGGTTTTCCCAACATCTTCTTCTAGGATTCTTAAGGTTTCATGACTTAAGTTTACATCTGTTATCCATCTTGAGTGTATTTTTGTGAGAGGTGAGTGGTAGGGATCCTAATTCGCTCTTCTGCATGTAGTTAACCAGTTTTCCCAGCACCATTTATTGAAGAGAGATTCTTTTACCCATTGTATATTTTTGTCTGCTTTATCAAAGATTAGGTTACCGTATACTGATGGTTTCATCTCTGGTATCTCAGATCTATTCCAGATATTGATGCTTCTGTTCTTGTGCCAGTTCCAGGCTGATTTAACTATTATTGCTTTATAGTACAGCTTGAAGTCAGGAAGACTGATGCCTCCTAGTTTTTTTCTTTTTACTTAAGATTGCTTTGTCTATATGAGTTTTTTTTTTTTTTTTTTTTTTTTTTTTTTTTTTTTTTTTTTTTTTTTTTTTTTTTTTTTTTTTTCTGGTTCCATACAAAGTGAAGAATTATTTTTTCTGGATCTGTAATGAAGGCTGGTGGTATTTTGATGGGGATTGCATTGATTCTGTAGATCACTTTAGGTAATATTGACATTTTAATGATATTGATTCTACCAATCCATGGACAAGGTAGATTTTTTCATATGTTTAAATCATCTGCAATTTCTTCTTTTAGTGTTTTGTAGTTCGCCTTGTATAAATCTTTCATATCTTTCGTTAAGTATACTCCTTAATATTTAATTTTCTTTGGGGCCATAGTAAAGTGTATTACGTTTTTGATTTGAGTTTCTGCTTGATGGTTCCTGGCATATATGAATGCTTCTTATTTGTGTATATTGATTTTATAACCTGAAACTTTACCAAATTCAATTATCAAATCAAGTAGTCTCTTGGAGGAATCCATGGGGTTTTCTGGGTATAATATCATATCATTGGTGAAGAGCAAGAGTTTGATCTCTTCTGTCCCCATTTGGATGCCCTTAATATCCCTCTCTTGCCTGATTGCTATAGCTAGGACTTTGAGCACTATGTTCAATAGGAGAGGAGATAGTGGACATCCTTGTCTAGTTCCGGTTCGAAGAGGGAATGATTTCAATTTTTCCCCATTTAGAATGATATTAGCAGTGGGTTTGTCATAAATGGAATTGATAAGTTTAAGGTATGAGCCATCTATGCCTATTTTGTTAAGAGTTTTTATCATAAAGGTGTGTTGGACTTTTTCAAATGCTTTTTCTGCATCTATTGGCAGAATCATATGGTCTTTGTTCTTGTTTTTATTTATGAGGTGAATTTCATTTATAGAGTTGCATATGTTGAACCAGCTTTGCATCCCTGGAATAAAGCCCACCTGGTCATGGTGGATTATTATTTTTTTTTGATGTGCTGCTGGGTTCTGTTTGCTAAAATTTTATTGAGAATTTTTGCATCTATATTCATGAGGGATATTTGTCTGTAGTTCTCTTTTTTTGTCGCGTCCTTTCCTGGCTTTGGTATCAAAGAGATATTGGCTTCGTAGAATGAGTTAGGAAGTGAAATACCTCTTCAATGTCTTTAATCTATGTTCTAATTCAATTATTTTCTTTTTCTTTCTTTTGAGTTTTCTGGGTTCATTACATAATGTGGATATTTTCCCAAAATATATAATGGCAGCTACACACACACCCACACACACACAGGCACACACATGCAATACAATAGTAGTCTACTAAGACAATTTGTTTAGAGTGCTTACATTTGATGAGTCTAGAAGTCCTCAGTGTGATAAAATGAGACCAAAGATACAAACAGACTCCATTTCTTGATTATATGGATTTTAGTTTACTCAAACCACAGTTTGTCTTGGCCATGAATCTGCCAGCCTGCCCAGTTTAAGAACATGAGCTTCACTTTTGGACCTCATGAGCTAAAGAACCACTGAGGAATAACATTCTTTCCTCTTTAAAACATGGCCAAAGAAACTCTGTGCTCATTTTTTTTAAATATTCAAGTGTTTCATTAACTATTAAATTAATTAATTATTTAACTCAGTCAAATTAATATTTTTGAAATTTAATTTTACTTATATGTTTTCAAAGTTTTTTAAACAGCTTGATAAATTCACAGGCTTCCCAGGAAAAACAAAACTTCCATATCAACCATTATGGAACTGCAACCTCCTCTCATCATTGGCTCACATGAAAAGTAATAACAAAATATGCTATTTTGCAGTAACAAACCACATTAGACATATAAAAATAAATGTTTCCCTAGGAAAGAAAATATCTGATGCCTTTACTGTCATCCGTCTCCCAATAGTATTCTCTAAGCTCCATAAAGGCAGAGCCTGTTTTTTTCATTTCCATATCCCTTTGTGTTTAAAACATGAATAGTGTAGGATACATGATAGGCACTCAAATATTGGTTCACAAAGTGAATATATAGATGGAAAACTGAGAGTTGGAAGGATTAAATTGACAGTGTGCCAATAGGACAGGTTAGGAGAGAGAGTGAAATAAGGGAGACTTGTTAGGACATTATTAAAATAATATAGGCTTCAGGAAATGAGAACTCAGCATGAATGCAAGAGTTATCTTGTAGGTAGGATTGCAGTGACAGAATTCATGAGGGGAGGTTCAAAATGAATGCACATATGAGCTCCAGTAATAGACAAGGTGATCATGCCAATATGGATTATGTTTATCCTTCTTTGGATTTTCCAAGGTAGCTATATCTACAGTCATCTGCTTTTGATCATATTTTGGAGGTTTTGAGCTAATATTTACCTGTATCTCATTTTTTTTTCCCCTTTTGTCCTTCAGGGACTACAATTATATGTGTGTTAATCTGCTTGATATTGCCATAAAAGTGATCAAGGCTAAGTCCATTTTTTTTTAATTCCCCTTTCTCCATTCTTCAGGTTGAATAATTTATATTGTCTCTTATTCAAGTTCACAGGAATGAGAGGACTGAGATACTGTAGTCATGTGACTGAAATCAGGGACCCTGGGCAGTGACTGTCTGAGTTCAAGTAACAGCTCTATGGCTTCCTGACTGTGAGATATCAAGACAGTTAGTTGTTAAACTTCTGTTTCTTTATCAGTAACATAGATTGTATATACCAGCTCCTACCTCACAGGGTTCTTGTAAGAATTGAATGAATACATGTGTGTGAACAACTTAGAAATCCTTTTGGTAAAGTATGTTTGCATCTTTATATTGTTATTGTTAATCTATTCTAAGTCATCCTATTGCTTTGGGTGAGACCCTTGTCCATTAGTGACTGAGGTATCTCATCTGTGAAACAAAGGAAGCATGCATTAGAGGATTACTGTGACAACAATGGTGAAAGGAGAGGGAGAAGAGAGAGAAAAGAGCAATTGTATTACATGCACCGAATGTATAGGACGCATGTTTAGTGGTCAGGGAGAACGAGGGTCAGAACTTGGCTTTGTCATTTATGATGGGACCAGTATTTCCTTAATCTTAATTGTGCGTCTCTAAGAAGCACACAATAATTGTGTTTTCTATATAGGGTGGTTGTGCAGATTGAAGGTGATAGTCATGTAAAGCACATAGAAAAGTCCTTGGTTTTCTGTACGCTCTCAATAAATTGTCAGCATTAATTTTGTTGAAGAGTTGGGACATATATGTGACTCAGTGGGCTGTGACTTTCAGATATCAAGCTATAAAATGGACACCAATGCTACAAGAAAAAGTCCTCTTGGCATGTGGCATGAACACCCCTTCAACACTAGGACTAGGTGCATGTGACAGAGAGTGAGACAGAATCCAATAAGTGACGCTGCAAGACACAATCCTGCATTGACGCATACAGAGACATGTTCATAGCTATTTTCTAGAGTAGCAGAGCTTTCCTGAGGCTCTGTGTGATCCAGTCCAAGCACTTCTACATTTGGTGACTAAAAAGTCTAAAATTAAGTATCAGACTAAAATTATAGATTCTCCTTGTTCAGGCTATTCAAGTGGAATTTTTTATGTTAGGGTTATGACAGAGGGTTACATAATTTTTTAATAAAAAGTTCATAATCCATGTTCATTCCAGTGTTGATCTTACCCTTTTAATCAGTATCTATTCATGAAAAAAGAAACAGAAAGATTCAGAAAACAGGACCTAAATATGAGAAGATGTTGAACAGAAATTGTTTGGTAAGTTTTGACTTAATTTTTCATTTTCAATGCAATAAATAACTAAAACCGAACCACACACTGTATCCGACTCAGTAGGGAATATAATATCAGCAGAAATATGTGTAGATTTAAAATTATACAAATATTTTTAAAAACATTACCTCATGTGTTCCTCACAGCAAATTCATGAGGTGGTATGATAATAACACACTCTTCAAGACAGGAATCATTCACCTCACCTTGTTCCCAGTGTTTACATACATCAATCCATATGGTCCTCACGACAGTGCTTGGAGGTGTTGGTACTATTATTGTACTTTATTTTACAAATTAAGAAACTGAGGCAAAGAAAATACAGGCATCTTTGCTAATGTTATTGAGCTAATGAGTGTTAGGGGCCAGGATTGGGCTCCAGCTGTCTGGCTTCAGAGTCTATGCTGTGCCATTTGCTCTATGGCCTCTCTGAGGTAAAAACACTATGTTTTCATAGGATTGCTGTCACAGTACAGGGCAAAATGGTGCTGGGGACAGTGTCTGCCTCATGAACATGGACTTGGGATATGTGCAGTGTGAGCACATTGTTATTCTTAAAAGCAGATAGGACCTCATTTTTGCAGATTCTAGAACTCGAGGCTTGGAGAAGTTCATGCCTTGTTTGAGTTGCCACATTATTTATCTTTAAAAAAATCTCTACTGAAATGCTTTAATTAGAAGAAATAGTACATGCTAATTGCAGCTGTCTAAACCATGCAAAAATGAATAAAAGTCTTTAACTTTCTCACCCACCTGACCCATATTCCTACTTACATGAAATGAGCAGTTTTAATGCCTGACACCAATCTTTCCATAATAATTTTCTTCTTCAAGCAGGATAATGAGACACAATTGAATACTGTAACATCTGTAGTGTTTGAAGGAAGCTTGATTGTCAATGGATAGGACAAAAAGGAGACAATTTTATGTAGATTCTTCTTCAATTTGGTAGTCGAATTTTCTCAGTGTCTCATTCTCCATGCTAGGTCATGGGGAATGTTTTGGGTCAGTAGATGATTGTGATTTCAAATCAAACTGTAATTTGTTAATTAATTTTGAATGCGTTTTGGGGTCTGCATAAAGAGAGGTTTTAACAAGTTCTTGCTTCCAAAATATGCAAATTACTCACCTTAATTAATAGTAAATACTAATTAAGTTTTGGGACAAGACCACAAAGGGGTTCATTGTAATTGCCATACAATTACATTATATGTAAGAAACCATTAAGGTGTATTCTTTACTTGCCTTCCCCAACCAAGTGTTCTTAGTTGTCTTGCAGATGGCTTTAACATCTCCTTGTCAAACTCCCCCAAAAAGGTTTCCATTGGGAATTCAAAACATTATAACTCAAAAAATATGAAAAATAATTTAAGATTTTTATCTATCTTGAATTAATTTTGGTGAGTGGTGAGAGGTAGATGTCCTGTTTCATTCTTCTTCATGTGGCTATCCAATTTCCCCAGCACCATATATTGAATAGGGCTTCTTTTCCTTGGTGTATATTGTTTGTTCTGTCAAATATGATGTGGCTGTATGTAGATGGTTTTATATCTGGGTTCTCTGTTCTGTTCCATTGGTCTATATCTCTAGTTTTGTGCCAATACTATGCTCTTTTGGTTACTAGAGCCTCGCAGTATAGTTTGAAGTCTGATAATGTGATGTCTTCAGATTTTTTCTTTGTGCTTAAAATTGATTTAGCTATTCAGGTTGTTTTCTGGTTCCAAACCAAGTGTAGAATTATTTTTCTAGATCTGTGAAATAATGTTGGTATTTTCATAGGGATTGAATTGAATCTGTAAATCACTTTGGGTAGTATGGACATTTTAACCATGTTGATTATACCAACCAATGAGCATGATATGTTTTTTCATTTGTTTGTGTCATTTGATTGATTAAATTAAAAAGCTTCTGCACACCCAAAGAAATAATCAGCAGAGTAAATAGACAACCTACAAAATGGGAGAAAATATTTGCAAACTATGCATCTGATAAAGGACTAATATCCAGAATCTATCAAGAACTCAAACAAATCAGCAAGAAAAAAAAAAAAAAAACATTAAAAAGTGGACAAAAACATGAACAGAAGGTTTTCAAAGGAAGATAGATAAATGGCCAACAAACATATGAAAAAATGCTCAATGTCACTAATCATCAGGGAAATGCAAATTAAAACCACAAAGAGATGTCACCTTACCCCAGTTGCAGTGGCTTTTATATTAAAAAGTCTCAAAATAATAGATGCTGGCATGGATGCAGAGACAAAGGAACACTTACACATTGTTGGTGGGACTGCAAATTAGTGTAACCTCTATGGAAAAATGTATGGCTATTCCTTAAAGAACTAAAAAGGCAGGCCTACCATTTGGTCCAGAATTCCCACTATGGGATATTTCCAGAAAGGAAAATAAGTCATTTTATCTAAAATCCAACTGCACTTGAATGTTTGTTGCTGCACAATTCATAATTGCAAAGATGTGGATTCAACCTCAGACTCAGTGCCTATTAATTAATGAGAGGTTTCAGGAATATGGTATATGTATATCATGGAGTACTAGTCAGCCATAAAAACGGATGAATAAATGCCTTTTGCAACAATTTGGATGAAACTGGAGACCATTATGCTAAGTGAAGTATCTCAAAAATGGAAAAATGAACACGGTATGTACTCTCTAATAAATTGTAACTAACCAATGGGCACACATGTGCACAGAGGGAAGTAAAAGTCATTGGAGATCAAGCAGGGGGGAGGGAAAAGGAGGGGAGGGGCAAAAACATTACCTAACAGGTACTATGAACGCTGTTCAGGTGATGGGCACACATATAGTCCTGACTCAAGCATTACAAAAGCTATCCATGTAGCAAAAACTTTTGTACCCCCTTAATATTTTGAAATATAATAAAAATGAAATAGTTAAAATAAAAATCAACATCTTTCTAGTTTCAGTTTCCCTTTTAGGAAAATTCTTGGAATAAATATCCACTTACTCAACTTTTCTCTTACATTCTACAGCAAATTTTAGTCATCTTTTTTTATACCACTGGAACAAATGTGGCTGAAGAATTCATTCTATGAATTTTAGATATTCTCACTGTCACAGATTGCTTCTTTTTTTTCCATTTTCTGATGTATTCTCCCTAGTTTATGAGTGAAATACTGATTTCTATATAACTTTTATATTTATTACGCTTAACAAATATCATATAACATTTACTTTGTGGCAGGCATATTATATGTTTTGGTAAGCATTAAAACTTTTTCTGTTTGTTCACTGTTGTATCACAGGGCCTAAAATAGATAATACTTTCTGTACATTTAATACAGTGCAGCATTAGAAACCCCATCATTTTCTTTAAGTGCTAGACATTGCCACAGAGAACAAGCCGACCCCTTCCTTTGATGACCATTCCTCCCTGGGCAGTGACCTGATTGTTTGCCTCTGTGTTGGCATCTGGACCTTGAGGTAAACAGTTTGATAGGATGTTGCTGCCAACTGGTCCAGATTTGCCTTGACAGACACATGGAAGCCTCACTCTCAGGAACATTGTGGTTGACTGTTTGGCAATGTAACCACAGGGGTTAAGCCCAGCTTATTAGCAGGTTTACTCATAACCCACATCCTGATACTTCTGGAGATTCCACATAGGAAGTCTAGATATCATTGATGAATATATTTTGTGAGACATGATATTAAAGTGATAACCATCCTTAACTTTGTGTGCTTGATTATGGTTTCCTAGCTTCCTCATGTGATCTGCACTATACCCCACTGAATCAGAAATAATAATTGCATCTGCTCGAAGGTTTGCTGGGAAGATGAAATGGGGAAGTATTCATATAATCAATCATCTGATGCTGTGCCATTCCCCCAGGGGACAGAGATAACTGTCCACAGTTCTCCATCTCATAGGGCTTAGCTACAACTCTTGCTTAAACTGCTATCGTATTAATACTTTACACGCTAAAGAGAAACATTCTTCCCTCACTTAAAACAACTTTTTATAATCCCTGCCAAAGTTTTAGTGGATTTATAGTTCTAAAAGTAAGCTGTTTAAATCATATTACTGCATCATTTGGTTGCATGGTATGTAAAGTGACACTGTGCTGTGATATTTCCCTAGAAATTCCTTCATTGCTAGGGTTTGATTGACCTGTCAGTGTGTGAGCCCAGACCTCACTGGGATAATTATTCTGACTGTAAAATGCCAATTAGTGCCTGGTGTGGTAAATGTCCTTCATTAGTCTCACCTTTACAGATTCTATCAGACTACTTACCCTTGTATGATTCTGGATGAATTGACCACCACTTCGTCAAATTCAGGGAATAAAAATCCACTCAAGGAGGATTATTCTAATACAATTACCATAAAACATACATTGAATTAGGGAGAAAAAATCATTACAAATATCAAATATTCCCTTCCAGTAATATGAGTATTTATCTAGTCATTCACCTTTCCTTTTATATGCCTTAGGAAATACTTGTGATTTCTCCTTGTAAATTTAGAATTATTTTTGATATGTTTATTCCCTGTGGATTTAATTATTTTTTTCCTTTCATAAATTACTTTATCACATTTTCTAAAATCACTGCTTGTCTTTAGGAGATTATATATAGATAGACATGTAGATATTTATATTTCTACCGACTTGATTAAACTGTCTTAATAGTTTTCATAGTTTTCAATTCATTATCTTTGGATTGCTAAGTAGATAAATTAAGTGAATACCATATATTTAATAATAATAAAGATTTCTTAAAAACAACACCCACTATATCCTTACACACACTTCATACACATTACCATATATCATGAGTCAGGGAATATCATTTTTTGGGGCACTCCCTCTCCAAATGAAACCCCGAATGTCCTGGAGATCCTTTGGTTATAGTGAATGCCAGTACTATTAGTAGAGCCTCAAACTGCAATAATTAAAGAAGGGTTGTTGCCTGTACTCACTCACATAGCATAAGGTATGTGGACTTTCCATAGCAAAGCAACATATTATTGGGATATGCGGGCTGTAGAATTGGAATCATGTGTTGGTAATATAATTTCTTAGCATGCTGATTAATTTGCAATTTATCAAAGAATTTTCAGGTGGATTCGCTCTTGACCTGAGTGAGAACTCAGTAAAGGAGGTGAAGTAATTAGTACATCTAGTGCATGGGCTGTTGTGAAGATTTGAGGAGAGAACCCTTATCCACATCAGTGTCTGACCTGGAGAAAGCGCTCAGTAAATTCTCACTATCACAATTGTTCTCAGTAGCAGACAGCATTTTCTTTCTGAATATTTGAACACTTAAAGTGGGAGAAGTTAATGGTAATAGAGAAGATAAAAGACTTGCATTTTCTAGAAGTTTTAGAAATAAATGTTTTGATGAAAGAAGTTACATGTGCTCAAATGAGTGGAGAAAGAGAACAAAGATACCAAGACAGGGTGAGGATCTCTGGAGCACTTGCTCCCCATCCCTCTCACACACCCTTAAAAGCATCCACTGTGGGCAGCCCTGAGACCAGTCTGAAACTAAGCAGATAAATAGATACAAAATAAGAAGTATTCCATATGCACACTTACCCCAACACTACTCCCCTCCTCCAAATATGCACCCCAGGATGTGCTTACCCACACTTTTGCACACCTCGATTCTGATGGAGACCCCTCTGTCTATACCAATGCACAAGTAATCTTTAAAGTTTGTTTCCTTTTAAAAACAGCAAGTGTGCTATGAATTTTAACTTTTCTATTTTTTCTCACTTAATATATACCAAGAAAGTCTTTCCAGATCAATAGATCTACCTTGTAATGTATTTTAAAATTCAACATTTTAGACTATATAAAATGTATTGAGTGTAAATTGTGAAGTGCTGATTTAACAGTTTAATTTTTCCACAAATAAATGATTTTCCCAACAGCATTTGATTTTTTTTTTCATTTCAGCATATTATGGGGGAAGTGGGAGCATTTGATCTTAATACAGTATTTGTTTCAATTTTGCCCATTCTTGAACCAAAGAACCATACAGTTTTAATTTGGTAGTTTTTAAATTCCATTTTATTATCCAATATGAGAAATGTCTCACTACTCTTTAATTTGATTTCATGAAAGAATTTTCCAAACCTGAACTCACCACATGACTAAATTTGAATTTACTTTAAACCAAATACAATCTAGTTCCATCTCAAGTGCTCAATAACCAGAAATGGCTAGTGGCTGTGTATTAGGCAGTGTGGATATAAAACATTTCTGTCATTGCAGAAATATTTCTTGGACAGCACTGTCTCAAATTATCACACGTTATGAGGTTTTTAATGCAGTTTTCCTAAACTGTCAATGAGATAAAAAACATCATCTTACAATACAGGATCTTGCCATACAGAAATGTGCATATATCCATTGATGCAAGGTTTTGTTATATTCCTCATCATCATTTTATAGGTTTATTTATAAGGGTTCTATACAATTCCTGGTAAATTGTTATTCAAATAGCAGGGCTTATCTGATTTTTAGAGAGGGTATATTTGAGACAGAGAATTTGAGGGCCTTAAAGTACACGACGAGTTAATGTTTATTTTACTCTGTATTTTTACTGGTGTTTTACTTACAAAAGTATCATTTGCTCATCCAGACCAGTGAAATTCTGCAAAGATGTACAAGGAGAAATGGAGTGGTCTTGCCTGGCAGTGCTCTCCATTGCCGCCTCCTGCAAACCCAGCTGTAAAGCCCCGCCTGCCCTTGGGCATCCTCCCTTACTCCTAGCCACATGCAACTCAGAAACTTCCTCAGCCCATGACAGGTTCAGGCTCTTCTGATGCTCTACAACTTGCTCTGATAGCTTAAGAGGACCCCGTGGGCATCCTTCCAGAGGAAGGTTGTTTTATTTGTTTGTTTGTTTTTGTTGTTTTTTTATAAATAAGAAGAACTTTATGGTGAATTTGACTTTCATGTGCTCATTTATTATTTTGGAGCCACAGTCTGAGACTTTTTAGGTTTCATGTTTTAAAGTCCAAATCCTAATCCTGTGCAGAATTTGTTTGGATTTTTTTTCAGAAAAGTTTTTGCATAATTTTGGTGAGATCCAAGGATTATATTGTTCCTGAGACTCACTTACAAATACACAATTTGCCCAGTTTCATATAAGGTCTTGGTTCTCATCCCTTTGTGTCAATACTGAAGTCTCCCTGATGGCATTTTCAATATCATCATTTTACAAAACAATTTTCCCAGGCAAGTGTCCCTGATTACTCCTCTTTTGTGGGTAACTTCATGATGTTGTTTTACTAATTTATTGCTGCAGATGAGTTTTAATATCATTTGGTCTAATAATTGTTTTATTTATTTTTTCTTTTATTTATTTTGGCATATTATGGGGGTACAAATTTTAAGGTTTCAATAAATGTCCTTTACCCCCCTCCCCCCACAAGTCTGAGTCTCCAGCATGACCATCCTCCAGATGGTGCACATCTCACTCATTATGTATGTATATACCCACCACACTCCCCCCTCCCACCTGCCCAATACCCTATTACTGTAGTACCTATGTGTCCACTTAGGTGCTGCTCAGTTAATACCAGTTTGCTGGTGAGTATATGTGGTGCTTGTTTTTCCATTCTTGGGATACTTCACTTAGTAGTATGGGTTCCAGCTCTAACCAGGAAAATATAAGATATGCTATACCACCGTTGTTTCTTAGAGCTGAATACCAGCAATCCCATTACTGGGCATCTATCCAAAAGATCAAATGACACTCTACAAAAAAGACACCTGCACTCGAATGTTTATAGCAGCACAATTCATAATTGCAAGGCTGTGGAAACAGCCCAAGTGACCATCAATCCAAGAATGGATTAATAAAATGTGGTATATGTATACCATGGAGTACTAATTATTGTTTTAAATGTAATGACTTTAACTGTAGCATTTGATTTGAGAGCAATTGATACTGGAGGCAATCTAGTCATGCCAGGCAATGTGAGGAGGGCCTGTGTGCATTATTATTCATTTACTGCATTTAAACCCTCCTGATAGTTCTGATGTTTTCTTCATTCATGTTCTGGACAAATCTGAATTGAATTATTACTAAAATGTTTATCTTTTCTTTCTGTTGTGAAGGACGATTTTTAAATGCTCATTGTTTATAGAGTGCTCACTTTTGCCTTTTTTCTGTCTGCCTACCTTGCTGACAGATCTTTTGAGTTCTCAAATTCTCACTTGATGTTCTTGAGTTTTCAGCAAGATAATTTTATCTTTTATGTGGATTGAAATGCATTTATTTCTGAAATGCATTTCAATATTTCAACTGTATGAACTGTATCTTCACTTACAGGTAGGGCTACATGTTGACAACACAGAGAAAGTGAGGCTAAAGTCTTGGTTTGGGCTGGGCCCCTCAGTCACATCCCTCCACTCCTCTCTTTATACTTGGGTGTGCATCTCTGTTGTTAAAATCACAGGGACTTTCCACCACATGGTTGCCATTAGGAAGGTCCCTTCTGTTGGCTCCCTCAGGGTGTCCCAGAACCCAAAGGCACTAGATAATATATCTATCAGAAGAAAAAATTGTTATCGAACACTGGAGTTGAAATTGAGGCTCTAAGGGGCTTATCCCTGATACTTACATCTTGGTATGTAGGCAGCTCCTAAATAAGAGAAAGTATATGTAACATTTTCAGTTAGATCTAGAAGCAAGGCTACAATCATCTCTTATCTTTTTATATCAGTTCACTGTTTATAAATTATTTTCATATTTGTTGCCTCATTTTGTCCTCACAATGAAAATAAGAACTAAAAATAATAATATAATACAGTTATAAAGGTATACACTGTCTTTATGTAATGCACAGTACATAAATATATGAGATAATCCTTGTAAAGGCACTCACTACAGTGTCTGATAGTGTAGCAAATATTTGAAAAATGCTTGTTAATATTACTCTTATTTATCTAACCATTCCCCCTTTTTCTTTCCCCATCTCCTTTTTTTCTCCTCTCCTCTCTTCTCCTCTCCTCATATCCTCTTCTCTCCTCTCCCCTCCTCTTCCCTCCCCCTGCTTTCCTTCTCCCTTTCTATTCTCCCTCTCTTCCTTTGGTTCCTATCCTTTTTCCTTTCTCCATTCTTTCTCTTCTCTCCTCTCTCTCCTTTCCTCTCCTCTCTTCTTTCCCCTCCTCTTTCTTCTCTTTCTCCTCTCCTCTCCTCTCCTTTTCTCTTCTCCCCTTTTCTCCTCTCCCCTCCTCTGGTTATTCAAATACATTAAGGCCCTTAATTTGGTCTTGATATATTGTTGTGAGTAGTGTTCATATCAATTTCTCACTTAATATTACTCTATGGTTATGCCCCTTAGACAATATGTTTTCATGTTTTAAAATTCAATTTATCAACCTATGTAGAATGTATTTGGGTATGTGAAAAGAAACACATTTTTTTTAATTTTTCACCAACAAATATAGTATTTGTCTTATTCTGTTGCAACTACCAGTTCTTTATAATGATATCTCTGATTTTTTTAGTTAATAGAAGACTATATTACCTCGATCCAGAATTTAGTATCTGGTATTGAAAATGTCCATCCATTTATTCAAAGCATCTTTTTTAAAATAAAGCTTTGAATTTTTCCCAATAAATGTCCTGAAATCTTAATGACAAATTTACTCTGAGTGGTGTTTTTTCCACTTTGTATATTTTAGGTAGTAATTACTGGAATACAAGAAAACTATAGATGTAAGTCTGTATTTCTCATTTTTCTGCCCAACTTTCAGAAATGGTTTGCTCGTAGTTCTCATAGTTTTTCTATGAATGTTATTGAATGTTCTATATTGGCAATAGTACCTGTTGGATGAATTCCAACAGCATAGGCAATAAACAATGGATCATCACATTCATTAAATGCTATCTATGAATTATGAAACTGAAAAATTTCTCAGTCTCCTTGCTTTTAAGTTTACACCAAATTCCCCATGCCACCAACACTACCATTCCTTTTAATTTAATCTTTTTCAACTGTGTTCTGAGAAGTGATCCCTTAAGTAAGTTCTTCGCAGGGACTTGGATGCAAACTGATCAAGGTATGGCCTAATAGCCATGTGAAAGCTCACTAGAAACAAGTCAGTATAAAGCATCACTAGATTAGCAGAAACACAATGTGAGCCATATATGCAATTTTAAATTTTCTAGTAGCTACAACAAAACATACAAAAGAAACACATGGAAATATTAGTAATCTATTTTATTTACTTCAATACATATAAAATACTATAATTTAAATATGTAATCAATGTAAAAAGCATATTAATGAGATGTTTCACTTTATTTTTTATACGTAATGCCTGGAATCTAGGGTGTGTTTTATACTTACAGCACATCTTCGTTTTACTAGCATTTCAAGTGCTGAGAGATATATGTGGCTAATGGCTACCACATTGGACAACATGGTGATATTATAGTAGTCATTAAACTTAGCCAATATATTGGGTTGTTCAGAATGCTCAAATTCTGAGAGCCAAGTATATAAGGTCTCAAGGACTAAACAAACTTTTATTAATAAATTTGTTTTGTTAGAATGTGTGACTACATGTTAAAACAATGTAATGACTTCTTTTTCTTGGTTGTGTTCAGTTTACAGAACTATTCTCATGTGTGTTGCTCATTTAATCTTGTTGACAGATCTTTGAGGCAGAAGTAAGAATATTATCTGTCAGTTCATTATGCAGAATAAATGAGGAGAGCCAAGTAAAAATTCTTAGGAAGCACCTCAAATGTCAGTTAGAACTCAGGAAATGTCAGTAATTGTCATTATCATGATTGTTATTAACATTTATAATGATAGGAATTATCCCTTTCTTACATATTGGAAAGGTTGAGACTTGAAGACTTTGTTAAATGTCACAGGACATATAAGTTGTAGGAGCTAAGTTTACTTTAATAAAAAACTACATGAAAATGTTATTTAAAAATACCACTTGCTTATTCTAATATCTGAGATAATGCACAACTATATAAAGAAAAAGTTAGTAGTTAATCCCCATACGCTGGCTCAACCATTACAGAAAATTCCAAGTTTTCCCCTTCATACTATTTGTTGTCTTTGCTCAAACAACCATCTACTAAGGAGATGTATACACATAAGGCTTTTTTCCCTCTTGTTTTTGCTTATGCAAATATGATCCCATTCTACAAAATCATTTTTCTGCAATTTGCTTTCTTTCCTTTAAAAAGATAGTATATGGCTCTCTCTGGATCAATGGGATTTTACAGTTCATATTTTATATATCCATTCTTTAACCCATGTGAAATTTATTTGGGTAAATGCTAGGAAGTTGAAGATTTTAACTTTACTTTTTTGTTTTTTCTAATATGAAATTTGGCCTGGCAACATTTAAGCTTTCAATTTTGTTGCAGTGATCCTTCCATCACTTCTTGAACCAGGTATTCAATTGTTTTAATTATAATAGCTACACAGTGTCACTTGATATTCATTCAACAAATATTTACTGGTACCAATCATATGCCATCATTAAGCAAAAGAACCAGGAATATTTGTTTTCCTGGAACTTACATTCTAAGTGCAAGGAGAAGACAGAAACATAAGTAAATTATATGTCATTATAAAGTGATAAAAGATGTAGATCAAGGGGAAAAATACATATCAAGGGTAAAGGGGATCTAGAGTTCTGGTATAGGTACAGGTTGCAAGATTCAAGTGATATCAAGAAAGTCCTCAATGACAAGGTGATTTTTGAGGAAACCTGCCAGAACATACGAAGGATGTGAAAGAGGGAAAATATGAATGAACACAGAAAAGCAAGCCTAAGTAACATCCTGTGCCAATACTCTAAGAGAGAAGAGTAGCTTTTTGGTTGTAAGAACATCAAGGAGGCCAGTGTGGTTGGAGTACACTGACCCAGGGAGAGTCTTTAGGGTTGAAGTCAGAGAGATAAAGGAATACTAGTTAATATAGGGCCTTGGAAGCCATTGCAATGACTTGTTTTTAATCCAAGATCAATGGGGGAGCAACCTAGGTTTGGAACTGCAGAGTAATCTCATTATCTGACTTGCCAGTTAAAATTATTATTTACTACATATTTTTTAGGAAGAGTATTTATAGGATTTATTGATGAGTAAGATGTCCATCAATTGAAATGGGGAGGTCTCCAGTTAAAGAAGATTGTGGAGTTGAATAGGAGATAAATTAAATGTGATCTTACTGTTAGATATACAAATGAAGATGATGAGTAGTCAATTATCCTCCAGAGATCAGATGGGAGGTTTAAGTTAGAAATATAAAATTAGTTGATATTAGCTTACAGATGGCATGTATCACCATCAAACTATAAACATTGATTCATGTAGTGAGTATGTACACATAAAGAAAAAAGAAGGGATGATAGAACTAAAGCCAAGGGCACTCTAACATTAAAACAACAGAGAAGAGGGGAATCAGCAAAAAAGACTGAAAAGAAATCAATGACTTAAGTAGAAAACTCAGAGAAAATGCTGTCTTGGAGGCCAAATTAATAAAGTATTGCCAGGAAGAGGGAGTAACCCAGTGTGTCAAAATGCTTCATATAAATCTGTGTAAGTTTGAATTAGATAAATGTTTCTTGTTATGACATCTAAAGCACAAGGAACCAAATAAATAAATAAAGTAATTAATTAAACTTTTTCACAATTAAAACAATTTTGTGCTTCAAAGACAATGTAAAGAAAGTAAAAAGATAACCCATAGAATAGGAGAAAGTAGTTGCAAAAATTCATCTGATAAGAACCTATTATCCAGATTATATAAAGAATACCTGCAACTCAACAATATAGAAGACAATCCAATTTTAAAAACACAAGAAAAGGACTTGAATAGACATTTCTTCCAAGAATATATGCAAATGGCCAGTAAGGACATGAAAATATGTTCCACATCATTAATCATTAGGGAGATGCAAACCCAAACCACAATTAACTACCACTTTACACCCTATATAACAGCTAAAAAAATGAAAACAAACAGAAAACTCAGACAATAATAATTATTTGGAAGGATGTGGAGAAGATGCTGCTGCTGAGAATGTAAAATATTACAAGCACTTCAAAACAAAGTTTTGTAGTTTCTCAAAGTGTTAAACACAGTTACCATATGACGAGCAATCCCATCTAGGTATATACCCAAAATAAGCTAAAATATATGTCCAAATAAAATCTTATGCATAAATATTCCTGTGAGTACTACTTATGATAGGCAAAAAGTGGAAATAATTCACCTGACCATGAACAGATGAATGGACACACAAAATGTGGCATATCAATACAATGAAATAATATTTAATGATTAAAAAGAATGAAGTACTGACATGTGCTACATCAATGAACTTTGAAAATATTATATGTGAAAGAAGACAAATACAAAAGGCCATATATTGTATTATACCCACTATATAAAATGTCCATTGTGAGCAAATCCATAGACATATGTAAAATTAAATTGATTTTTGGTGATTCTCTAAATGTGAGACAAGTGATATTTTTTAACTTTCCTGTAAATTCTTCTGGTGCCACAGTGTTTTTAGTGTAAAAACTTATTTGAGGAATGATGATGACTAAGAACATTTCTTTATATTTTTATTTTCTGCATCCACAGAAAGGAATTCTGTTTGCTTCTGAACCTGGGAAAATGTGCAAACACTTTACTTTTTTCTTTGTGATTTTGGAATGTCATTTTGTCCACTGATCGAATTTCCTCATCTTTCTGTGCCATTTTTTACTATACTGATGGCTGTAGCTGTAGAATAGTTTTTTTTTTTTTTTTATCTAATTGGCCAATTATCCCTGGAATATGCCTTAATTTTTTCTAGGCTTCAAATTTTCTTTTTTTTTTTTTCTTAAAAATATGGTTATTTTATTTTTTATTTTTATTTCAGGATATTATTAGGATACAAACATTTTGTCAGATTTTATCTCTTTGCCTCACCAAAGCAAGGATTAGAGGCATGCCCTTCCCCTCTACAATGCTCACCACATCCATTGGTTATGAGTTTACCCCCCAACCCCCATAATCCCCGGAGAATATTACTACTTTGTGAGCACTATAGTGTTGATCAGTTAGTGCCTATTTGATAGCAAGTACATGTGGTACCTATTCTTCTGATTTTGTGATACCTCACTTCAGATAATGGGCTCAAGTTCTAGCCAGGAAAATATAAGAGGTGCTAAATCACGGTTGTTTCTTATTATTGAGTAGTAGTAGTTCATTGTATGCATATTACCAAATCTTAATAATCCACTCATGAATTGACAAGCACTTGGGTTGTTTCCACATCCTTGCAAGAGTGAATTGCGCTGCCATAAACATTTAGGTGCAGATGTCTTTATTATAGAATGTATTTTGCTCTTTTGGGTAGATGCCTAATAGTGCTATTGATGGATGGAATGGTATTTCTATTTTTAGCTCTTTGAGGTATCTCTAAATTCTTTTCCACAAAAGTTGCACTATTTCGCAGTCACACCAACAGTTTAAGAGTGTTCCTGTCTCTCCACATCCTTGCCAGCATTTGTTGTTTTTGGATTTTCTGATTGAGGCCAATCTCACTGGGGTTAGGTGATATGTAATTGTGGTTTTGATTTGTATTTATCTAATCATTATAGATGTTCACATTTTTTATAGGTTTCCTGGCCATTATTCTGTCTTCTTTGGTAAGTTTCTGTTAATTTCTTTTGCCCATTTATTGATGGGGTTGTTTGATTTTTTTCTTGTTAATTTTTTTAAGTTCTAGAAAGATTCTTGTTATCAGCCCTTTATTGGATGTGTAGAGAGCAAATATTTTCTCCCATTCTGTATGCTCTCTATTCACTCTAATGATAGTTTCCTTGGCTGTGCAAAATCTTTTTAATTTGATCAGATCCCATTTGCTTATTTTTGTTGCTGCTGTGATTGCTTTGGGGATCTTCAAAAATTATTTGCCTAGGCCAGTATCTGAAAGGGTCTTCCCAACATCTTCTTCTGGAATTCTTAAGGTTTCGTGCCTTACGTTTAAGTCTGTTATCCATTTTGAATTGATTTTTGTAAGAGGTGAGAGGTGCAGATCTAGTTTCAATCTTCTGCATGTAGCTATCCAGTTTTCCCAGCACCATTTATTAAAAAGAGATTCTTTTCTCCAGTGTATAAATTGGGAATACATATGTCAAGTTATATATTCTATCAGGATTTTGTTTTGGTTATCCATGAATTTATGTTATAATTTCTGGGTTATTGTCATATTTATCATATTGCATCGTCTTACCTAGGAACATGCTACATGTCTCCATATATTTCATGTGCTATTTTATGTCTGTTAGTAACATATTATAATTTTCTTTGTAAAGTTTTGCATGCCTATTTTTAAAACTATTTTTAATGTTTCTGTTGCTATTCTTGAGTCTTAATAGTTTTACTTAAATCTTTCGGATAACTATTGTATCTTCTTTTGAATAATATTCCTGAGGGAAAGGGGTAGCTTGTCTGATATCTATTCAATAATTGGGGATATATGATTAAGGAATTAATGAGATGTGGCTCATAATACCATCTTTTATTATATAACCCAATATTGCTATATTAAAGACAGAAACAGGAGTTTGCAGGGGTTTGCTCTGAAGAAATGTGTGGACTCAATGGTTCATTTCTTAGAGGCTGCTATCATAGAAGAGCTCTCAAATCTCCTGTAGGGATGTTTTCCAGGAAGGCTTCCTGGTATCTCAAAATATGTGAGCTTCCCTGTGTCTTGAAAGACAAGGCAATGCAAATATGGCCCACAGGATGGGAGCCAGAGACAATGAGTGCACTTTGCCCAGAGAAGCACCCTGGTGATTATAAACAACCTGTTTTGTTAGAGATGGTCTTCCTGCTCTCTTCTGTCTGTCTACCTTTAAGTCCACCATAACTAATAAAAGAAATATTGAGTCACTATATCTCTTTTGGTTTACCTCTGTTAATTAACAACTACTTCTTAAAACTTAGAAGCTAGCCCCTAAAATACTTTGTACATGTTTGATCACCTAGATAAATTAGAAGCGCCTTGAGAGGACTTTTGACCCTAACCCACTACCTGTATCCCCTAGCAACTGCATTCCCTGATATGCAAATATGTTACACTGACAACTGGTAATTGACATCTGTGATTATAAAAACCTGTATGAATCTAACCATATTGCTGGTGTTTATGGAGATATGCCAGTCCCCTAGGAAATTCCCGCTGTGTTATATCTGATCTTTATGTATATATAAAACTATAAACTATACCTTAGTCTCTGTGTATTCTTTTATTTCCCTCGGTTGCCTATCAATTTCCTTATCCTCTGTGGCGACTCCTATCTTAGGACCTTGGCTCCTTGGGGACAAGCAGCTGATCTCCTCAAGGGCCTGACTCAAATAATGCTACTCTTGCCCCGCATTTGATAGCACATAATATATTTCTTTTTAGTTATCTCTAATTTTTTTTCATTCAGAATATCATCTTTTTTATGCCCATGAAATGTTTTATGAGCTCCAGATTATTCTTTCTTCCTATTTAATTAATATAATATTTAATTCTTCTGATAATACACATTAGAAATTGCATTCCTCATGGAAACATTTATTTTATAAGGAAATCTTTCTTACCATTTTGAAGGTAAGCATATTTTTATTTTATTTTTTGCTTTAATACTTTATTTTATTTCAGCATATTATGGGGGTATAAAACTTAAGGTTATGTATAAAGCCCTTGCCCTTCTCGCCCTTCAAGTCAGAGCTTCAAGCATGACCATCCTCCAGACAGTGCACACCCCATTCATTATGTATGTATATACCCGTCACCTCCTCCCCCATGCCACCTGCCCAATACCCAATAATAGTAATTCCTATGTGCCCACTTAGGTGCTGATCAGTTAACACCAATTTGCTGGTGAGTATATGTGGTGCTTCTTTTCCCATTCTAGGAATACCTCACTCAGTAGTATGGGTTTCAGCTCTATCCAGGAAACTACAAGAGGTGTTATATCGCCATTGTTTCTTAGAGCTGAATAGTACTCCATGGTATACATATAGCACATTTTAATAATCCACTCATGTATTGATGGGTACGTGAGTTGTTTCAACAGCATTGCGATTGTGAATTGTGCTTCTATAAACATTTGAGGGCAGATGCCTTTATGGTAGATTGTCCTTTGTCCTTTTGTGTAGATGCCCACTAGTGGGATTGCTAGATCAAATGGTAGATCTACTTGTATTGCTTTAAAGTATCTCCATATTGCTTTCCACAGAGGTTGAACTAGTTTGCAGTCCCCCCAGCATTGTGGGAGTGTTCCTATATCTCCGCATCCACACCAACATTTATTGTTCTGGGACTTTTTGATAAAGGCCATTCTCACAGGAGATAAGTGATATCTCATTGTGGTTTTGATTTGCAATTCCCTGATGATTAGAGGTGTTGAGCATTTTCTCATGTGTTTGTTAGCCATTATTCTGTCTTTTTTTTTTTTTTCGGCATATTATGGGGGTATAGATTTTAAGGTTTCAAAAAATGCCCTTTTCCCCCCTCCCCCCAAAATCTGAGTCTCCAGCATGACCATCCCCCAGATGGTGCACATCTCACACATTATGTATATATATGCCCGCCCCCCGCCCCCTAACCAATAACCTATTACTGTAGTACTTATGTGTCCACTTAGGTGCTGCTTAGTTAATACCACTTTGCTAGTGAGTATATGTGGTGCTTGTTTTTCCACCCTTGGGATACTTCACTTAGTATTATGGGTCCCAGCTCTAACCGGGAAAATATAAGATGTGCTATATCACCATTGTTTCTTACAGCTGAATAGTACTCCATGGTGTATATAAATATACACCACATTTTATTAATCCATTCTTGGATTGATGGGCACTTGGGCTGTTTCCACAGCCTTGCAATTATGAATTGTGCTGCTATAAACATTCGAGTGCGGGTGTCTTTTTTGTAGAGTGTCATTGGATCTTTTGGGTAGATGCACAGTAATGGGATTGCTGGATCAAATGGTAGATTCACTTGTATCGCTTTAAGGTATCTCCATATTGCTTTCCATAGAGGTTGAATGAGTTTGCAGTCCCACCAGCAGTGTAGGAGTGTTCCTCTCTCTCCACATCCACGCCAGCATTTGTTATTTGTTATTTATTTTTGATAAAGGCCATTCTCACCGGAGTAAAATGATATCTCATTGTGGTTTTGATTTTCATTTCCCTGATGATTAGAGATGTTTAGCATTTTTTCATAAATTTGTTGGCCATTCTTCTCCTTGTAGAAGGCTAAAGCAGGACCCACACCTTTCACCTCTCACAAAAATCAAATCATGCTGGATAACAGACTTAAACCTAAGGTATGAAACTATAAGAATTCTAGAGGAAAATGTTGGAAACACTCTCCTAGACATCGCCCTAGGCAAAGAGTTTATGAAGAAGTCCCCAAAGGCAATCACAGCAGCAACAAAAATAAACAAATGGGACATTATCAAACTAAAAAGCTTCTGCACAGCCAAAGAAACAGTCATGAAAGTAAGCAGACAACCTACAGAATGGGAGAAAAGTTTTGCATCCTACGCATCCGATAAGGGAGTGATAACTAGAATCTACTTAGAACTCACAAAAATCAGCAAGACAAAATCAAATAACCCCATTAAAAAGTGGGCAAATGACTTGAACAGAAACTTTTCTAAACAAGACAGTAGAATGGCCAACAAACATATTCTGTCTTTTTTTGAAACGTTACTGTTCATGTCCTTTGTCCACTTTTTAATTGGGTTGTTTGATTTTTTTTTTTCTTGCTCATTTCTGTGAGTTCTAAATAGATTCTATTTATCAACCCCTTATCAGATGTGTAAGATGCAAAATTTTCTCCCATTCTGTAGGTTGTCTGTTTGCTGTTATGACTGTTTCTTTGGCTGTGGAGAAGCTTTTTAGTTTGATCAGGTCCCATTTATTTATTTTTGTTGCTGCTGTGATTGCTTTGGTGTCTTCTTCATAAATTCTTTGCCTAGGCCAATGTCGAGGAGAGTGTTTCCAATGTTTTCCTCTAGAATCCTAATAGTTTCATACCTTAGGTTTAAGTCGGTTACCCAGTGTGAGTTGATTTTGTGGAAGGTGAAATGTGTTTATCCTGCTTCAGCATTCTCCACGTGGCTACCCATTCTTCCCAGCACAATTTATTGAATAAGGATTTTTTCCCCAGTGAACGTTTTTGTCTGCTTTGTTCAAGTTTAGATGGCTATATGAGGATGGTTTTATATCAGGGTTCTCACTTCTTTCCCACTGGTCAATGCCCCTATTTTTGAGCCAATACCAAACTGATTTAATTACTACAGTTTTGTAGTATAGTTTGAAACCTGGCATATTGATACCTCCCATTTTTTTTTTCCTAGAATTGCCTTTGATATACAGGGTCTTCCCTTGTTCCAAACAAAGTGCAAAATTATTTTTTCTATATTTCTGAAGAATGATGTTGGTATTTTAAAAGGAATTGATTAAATATGTAGATCGCTTTGGGTATTATAGACATTTTAACAATGTTGAGTCTGCCCACCCATGAACATGGTATGGATTTCCATCTGTTTGCATCCTCTGCTATTTCATTCCTCAGTGTTTCATAGCTCTCCCTGTAGAGGTCTTTTACCTCCTTAGTTAAATATATCCCTAGGTACTTTATATTCTTTGTTACTATTGTGAAGGTTATTGAGTGTTTGATTTTGTTCTCAATTTGACTGTTATTGGCATATAGGAATGCCTCTGATTTGTGTGTATTGATTTTGTATCCTGAGACTTTACCAAATTCATTTATCCATTCCATTAGTATCTCGGTTGATTATTTGAGATTTTCTAAATATAATATCATATCATTAGCAAAGATTGAGGGTTTGATCTTTTGCCCCCATTTTGATGTGTTTAATTCCACTTTCATGTCTGATTGCTATAGCCAGGAATTCCAGGACTATGTTGAATAGAAGTGGAGATAGTGAGCAACCTTGCCTGGTTCCAGTTCTAAGTGGGAATACTTTTAATTTTTTCCCATTCAGTATGATGTTGGCTGTGGGTCTGTCATATATAGGTTGTATCATTTTTAGGTATGCCCCTTCTATGCCTATTTTATTAAGTGTTCTTGTCATAAAAGCGTGTTGAATTTTGTCAAATGCTTTTTCTGCATCTATTGAAAGTATCATATGGTCTTTGCTTTTGCTTTTCTTTATGTATACAATTACATTTATAGATGTGTATGTTGAACAATCCCTGCATCACTGTGATGAAGCCAACTTGGTGGTGATGGATTATTCTCTTGATAAGCATCTGGATTTGGTTAGCTAGTATTTTGTTGAGAATTTTTGCATCTATATTCATAAGGGATATTGCTCTGTAGTTTTCTTTTTTGTTGTTGCTTCCTTTCTTGTCTTTGGTATCAAAGTGATATTGGCTTCATAGAATGACTTGGGTAGGTGTCCTTACCTCTCAATGTTGTGGAATAATTTCTGAAGGATAGGCACCAGTTCTTCTTTATAGGTGTGGTAAAATTTGTGTGTGAAACCATCTGGTCCAGGACTTTTCTTTTTAGGAAGATTTTTAATTGCTGTTTCTATTTTGGCTCTTGATATTGGTCTGTTCAGGAATTCTATTTCTTCCTGGTTGAGCCTAGAGAGGATGTGTCTCTCTAGGAATTTGTCCATTTCTCCTCATATTCCAGTTTGAGTGCAAAGGTTTTTATAGTATTTGTAGATCATATCTTGAGTCTTGGTGGCATCAGTTGCAACATCTCCTTTATTTTTTTTCCTGGTGGAGCTTATTAGAGCTTTTTCTTTTCTACTTTTCTATAGTCTAGCCACAGGCATGTCAATTTAGTTTATTTTTTCAAAGAACCAACTTTTTTTGTTTTATTAATCCTGTGTATAGTTTCCCTGTCGTCAATTCATTTAGTTCTGATATGATCTTGTTAATTTCACTTCTTCTGCTGGGTTTGGGGTTGGTCTGTTCTTTTTGTTCCAGCTCTTTGAATTGATTAATTAGAATGTCTATTTGTGATATTTCTTACTTTTGGATATAGGCATTTATGGAAATAAACTTTCGTCTCAGTACAGCTTTAGCTGTTTCCCAGAGGATTTGATAACTTGTCTCTCTATTGTCATTAAGTTCAAAGAATTTTTTTGATTTCCATCTTGATTTCCTCATTTATGAAGTAATCGTTTAGCAGAAGGTTATTTAATTTCACATTTTTGTGTAGAAATGTGAATTTCTGTTAGGGTTGATTTCCACTTTTATTCTAATGTGATCTGTGAAGATACATTGTATAATTTCTACTTTTTAAATTTTATGTGACTTGCTTTGTGTCCTAGGATATGGCCAATCTTAGAGAATGTACCATGGGATTATGAGAAGAACCTATATTCAGTGGATTTTGGGTAGAATGTCCTTTAAATGTCAGTCAAGCCCAATTCTTATAGAGTTTTGTTTAAGTCCATTCTTTCTATATTAATTTTAGGTTTGGAAGATCTGTCCTGTGCAGTGTTGAAATATCTAGCTATTATGGGGTTGCTGTTTATCAATTTGCTTAGATACAGTAAGGTTTGCTTTATGAATATGGTTACACCTTAGTTGGGTGCATATATATTTAAAATTGTTATGTCTTCTTGTTGAACTGTACCCTTCACCCATATATAAGGACCCTCTTTGTATTTCACTACTTTAGTTGGTTTAAAATAAAGTTATCTGAAATCAGAACTGCCACTTCAGCCTTCTTTTGGCTTCCATTTGCTTGAAATATAGATTTCCACCTCTTTACTTTTAGTCTGTATGCATCCTTTCAGGTTAGATGTGTTTCCTGAAGACAGCAGATACTTGGCTTGCATTTTTTTTTAATCCATTCCGTCAGCCTATGTCTCTTAAGTGGAGAGTTTAAGCCGTTCATATTTATGGAGAGAACTGACAGGTGGGGCAGATGTCTGTTCATTCTGTTGGGTTCGACATTGTTTCTTTGTTTTCTATCTTGAGCCATTGTGATATCTGCCCTTTAATCTTTAGCTTTTGAGTGTTTTTACATTCGTGAGTATTTACTATGCTGATCTGTGTGTAACAATGTTGTGAGTACTTCTTGTAGGGCTGGTCTTATCTTGATGAATACCCTCAGGCTTTGCTTATCTGAGAATGCTTTATTTCTTCTTCATAGATAAAACTTAGATTTGGAGGGTACAAGATTCTATGCTGAGCAATATTCTGTTTCAGAAGAGTGAGAATGGGGCCTCAGTCTCTCATTACTTGTATGGATTCAGTTGAGAAATCTGGTGTTACTAAAATTGGCTTTACATTATATGCAACTTGCTTCTTTCTCCTTAGAACTTGTAGAAGGGTCTCTTTGTTGATATTTTGGTCAGTCTGATGACTATGTGTTATGGTGTTTTCCTGTTTGCACTGAATCTCCCAGGGATCCTTTGTGCTTCGTGGACTTGAATATCTAGCTTTTCAGCAAGGCCTGGGAAATTTTCCTCAATTATGTCTTCAAATACCTTATCCAACTCTTACGTTTTTTCGTTCTACTTTTCCAGAATCCAGAAGAGCCGCCGGTTATATTTCTTCGTATAATCCTACAATTCTGTAACCTTTGCTCATGTCTTTTATTTTTATGCTCTATCTATGTGATTAACTTATTTGATTTGAAGGTGTTATCTTCAATCTCTGAGATTCTTTCTTCTGTTTTGTTCACCCTACTTTTGAGGCTTTCCACTGTGTTTTGTATTTCCCTGAATAAATTCTTCATTTCCAGGAGATTGGTTTGCTTTTTCTTTAAGATCTCAATTTCTTTAGTGAAATTTTCTTCAAAGTCCTGGATTTTTTTGTGTGTGGTTTCTTTGTGTTGGTTATCCATTTTTTCTTGCACATCTTTGAGCTTTCTTACAATACATGTTTGAAATTCTTCTTCTCTAATTTTATTGTTCTAGGTTTGGTGTATATCCATTGCTTGAGAGCAGGCGTATCTCTTTGGGGGAGTGTTTTCAGTTTGATTCTTCATAGTTCCAGAATTCTTTCACTGAGCCCTCCCCATCTGGATCAGCCTCTGTTTTTTCATATGATAAGTAACAGACTCTCTGTTAAAAAGACATCTGCACTTGAATGTTTATAGCAGCACAATTCATAATTGCAAGGCTGTGGAAACAGCCCAAGTGCCCATCAATCCAAGAACGGATTAATAAAATGAGGTATATGTTTACCATGGAGTACTATTCAGCTCTAAGAAACAACGGTGATATAGCACATCTTACATTTTCCTGGCTAGAGCTGGAACCCATACTACTAAGTGAAGTATCCCAATAATGGAAAAACAAGACTCTGTGTATACACTATTTCTGTGGGTGGTATATGAAGGAGGCATCCTGGGCATCCTCACTTCTATGGTTTCTTGATCTCCTACTGGGGAGAGCACTTCCACCACACTTGGGAGGCTATCCCTGATGGGAGGGGTTACTTATGGAGCCTATTGTGGCCACTTGGGGGGCATTTGTTCTTTGACCACAGTCCTGACTGTTGGCAGTTGACCGGAAGTAGGAGATGCAGCCCCTGCATTTTGATCAACTGGATGACCTAAACCAGTCTGGATAGCAAAGTTATTAGGTTGTCAGCTATTGATCTGTGCCAAATCCCAGCAGATTCACCCTAGATCAGGGAGAATGTGGCTTTTATTGTCTCACCCTGCCTTCAGGGGTGGAACCTATCGCTTTCAGCATGAAAGATGCAAGCTAGGGGGCGGAGGTATCTCCCCAGTCTGCCTGACACTCTGGCACTCAGGTGTCCCAGTGGCTGTAACTACCTTTGGCGTTAGCCTCCTCAGTACTAGTGTTCAGAGTTAATCCATCAAGACAGGCCTGGCTAGTTGATCGTAGATTGCGTAAGGGCAGAGTTTGTCAGGAGAGTCCCTGTGCTGGGGGAGGGGATCTGCCCACCACACCATATCACACCACGGTGGCTGGGCTATGGACCCCCACAATGGCGACCTCCCACCCCCTCGCAGATTACTAGCATTGGGGGTGACTCTTCAGGAGATGGGAGGGGCCATATTGGGAAGCTGGGTCATCAGGACACCCCCTTGTCTCCTTTATGCTGCCTTCCCACCATCTCACACCCATTCAGCCATAGTTCTCACTCTTACTAACCCACCCTGGGTGGCCCTTTTTGACCGAGGTGGTTCCAGCTTAGAGTCCCCGACTTAGTGAACACCTCTGTAAGACTGGCCCCACTTATTACCAGAGGCAAGATATTCAACTGCCTCCCCTAACAGTTCAGACCGGTTTCCTCCCCACTTTGTGCCATCCTAGCACAGAGCTCCGAGTAGTTCACAGTGCCTTCTGCTAATGACCAGTCTCTATAGCATTCACTACTCCTGCTACGATTTTGCACCTACTTCAGGCAGGTCCCTGGCTGAGTGGGTGTGAAGGTCAATGGGAAAGCAATAAGTTCTCCTGTGTGTCTGATCCCACTTCACTCCTTGGCCCAGCAGGCCAGAGCCCTCCCACACTCTATGCCCTAATTTTTTGTTTTGCACTCTCTAGAGAACACGCTCTTATCTCTCGTTGACCTTGTTTTTTCCATTTTTGAGAGTCCAACGCTGAATCTCTGCCAATTCACAATGCTCTTCTTGTGCAGGAGATATCCACTCATGTGTAGGAGGCCAAGATCTATGCCTCTTTCTCTGGGAGCAGGAATCCAAGGGGTTACCTTTACTCCACCAATTTTTCTCTTCTGGTAAGTATATTTTTATATTTTGATTTTTCTCTGGCTAATCTTAGCTCCAGAAAAAGGTTTATCATGACTAGTACTGTATTCTAGTCAAACAGATTAAGATGACTTCTAGTTTAGACTAAAGTTGTTTCCACAGGATTTCCCCTATCAGAGTAGAGAAGAAAACTTATATTTTTGTTGTCATCCTGAATTAGGGAATTAAGTAAGTATGAGAATCATATTTTGTCCCAGCAAGGAGCTTTGTCCTTGTTTCTTTTTAGTTTATGTGCTGTAGTTATTTGTATTTGTTTTCTAGGGCTGCTGTAAGAATATACTACAAACTGGGAGGCTTAAAAGAAGGTCATTTTCTTATGGTTGTGGAGGCTAGAAGTCCCAAATCAAGAAGTCATCAGGGCAATACTCTCTGTGGTCTCTAGAGGAAGGATGGTGCTTCTCTGCTTCTTCCTACCTTCTGATACTTTCTGGCAATCCTTGTTAGTCCTTGATTTATAGAGATATTATTTCAATCTCTGACTCTGTCTTCACCTGAGATTCTTCCCTCTGTGTGGATCTGTGTCCAAATTCCCCTCTTTTTAGAAAAATACCAGTCCTAATCTACCTAAGCCACCCTAATCTATCATGATCTCATCTTAACTTGATTACATATGCAAAGACACTGTTTCCAAATAAGGTTACATTTGCAGCATGATTAGGATTTGAACATATTGTCTTGGGAAACACAGTTCAACCCACAACGGTCTTCATACCAGAGGTACTACCTGTAGTAACTACCACTATGATTGGCATAATCACTCACATGGCAATATACAGTTTCTCCTTGACAGATTAAAAAAAAATTAAATTGCCTCAGGCAAAACCTCAAATCTTTCTTGATGGCTCTACTTCTATCAGTGACAAAACTTGGAGCATTGTCTTTCCACTACCGAGGACCAAATGCTCTAAATATACACAAACGTTTCAGGTTTCTACTGTTGCACTTTTTAGCAGACCAGTTTCCTTTCCTTACCTTACCCAAGGATTTCTCTGTATTTACATTCTGGCCACACTGATTCCTCATAGTGAATATTTATACGTCAGCACTTTATGCCTTCCTTAAATCCAGCCTTATACTTTTTTTAATCATTGGAAATTCCTCAATATGTTTTGTTTATGCATAGTGCCATTGCTTAGTCTCCAGTATACTTGTTTTCATCATTTTAACTTTCATAATATTAATGGGAATCTGAGGACTTCAAAGTGTGGGGAGATGGAACAGCTGAGCATACTTGTTGAAAGATCTAGAAGTTGAAAAATGTAGAATCACTGCTTGCCTTAAAGTCATGTTATTCTTTAATTAATTTTATTTAGTTACTTACATTTTTACTATTTTAAAATTGCCATTTTCCCTTAATTTTTTCCTCTTTAAATATTTTACTGATTTATCTATCAATGAATTCTGGGGATAATTTAAAGAGGGTTTACTATATTTACATTACTCAAGAATTATTTCTGGAAATGTTAATATTACCACCTATTTTTATATAGCAAATAAACTAGAAGTTATTGATTATATATAAGTATTTTAGTTTTACATTTGAGGTAATCAGTGCTCCAAGAGTTAAGTAATGCAGTGCGTAAAGCCAATGATTCCAATCCAGTTCCATTTACTTCGAATCAGAAATGTTTTCATTTCCTAGATAAAATCTATTTTTGTGACAGTTATTCACTTAATTAGCTTTGACAAAGTGCCTCTATGTACCAGGAACTATTTTGGTTGCTGGAGTTACAAAAGTGATGGAAGACAGACAAGATCCCAGTCTATGTAGAGCCTTATTCTAGAGGAAAGTGGTAGACAATTAATAATGAAAGAAGTAAAACGCACTGTATGCACATCAGGTGGTGACATATGCTATGGCAAAATATATATCAGGTAAGAAGAAAAGGGAGTGGGATAATTAGGTTAGTGTAGTTTTATAAATGAGGGGATATGTGTATATTGGAAGTATCTGGATGACTGCAACAAGGATTGGGTTTGGGTAGTATAGTTGGTACTGTCTTAAAGGTGAGAGATTCACCACTGGGGTCATAAAGCATGAGAGAGAGAGAAAAGGGGTGTAAATGAGAATTGGAAGTGTGAGTACCATTATATTCAGGAATGTGGAAGAAATAGAAATTACAATATGAGGAGCATGTAAGAGAATCAACATCCTCAGAGGAAAGCCAGGTTTTATTTAGTTAGAGCAAGAAGAGAAACTTTAGGGAATAATAGAAGGTTGTTCATTTTGAATATTAAGGAACATACTATTTTAAAATGCAATGATTTTCTTAGGTTTGTTGAAGTTCTTCAGTTTAGTCATATTTTAAAAAGGAATTTTGCTTTGTTGATGTAGAGAAATGGATTATATGAGCTTTTAAGCTTCCTTTTGTAGAATTGTGTGTTTAAAGCAAGTACCATTGTGCTCATTTCAAACTAATAAACATTTGAAATACAGAGAAATCAGTAGGTATGAATGCTTTCATCATCTTGATGGAAATATAATTATATGTATGTTACCTGGTAGCCAACATGCACTTTTCATGATAATAGTAGTTGTTATGACCATAGAGTATAATGGAAAAGTGTAGAGTAGGAAAATCTGATCCTATAATATGCATATTTATTTTTGGTAGAAATCATGTTTTTCATCTTATCCCTTTATATGTGGAACAAAGCATTTTTACTTTAGTATTTTTGTTTTCATTGCTAACTAGCTTTTTAAAATAATTATACCTTTTTGGAAGTTTAATAGATGTTCAATAAACTACACATATCTAAAGTATATACTATGATACTGTTTGACATATATGCACCCAGGATAATATATCCATCATCTCCAAAGTTTATTTGTGCAGTATTCTCCTATTATTCTCTACTGCACTTCCCCACCTGAACTCAGGTAAACATCGATATGCTTTGTGTCACTATAGTGACACAAACTATTGTGAGTTTGCATTTTATGGAAATTCACATAGATGGAATCATATAATATGTACTTTTCTGTCTTCTTTCATTCAGGATAATTATTTTGTGAATAATCCATGTTGTTGTAGGTATTAATATTTTAGTCATTGTTATGGATGAATAGTATTCTACTGTAGCAAAATTGGTTTATCCATACCCTTGTTGGCATACATTTGGGTTACTTCTCGTTTTTCATCATTATGAGTGAAGCTTTTACAAACATTTGTATATAAGATTTTGTATCACATATCCTTTTTGTATCTTTTTTTTTTTTTTTTTTGAGACAGAGTCTCACTTTATTGCCCAGGCTAGAGTGAGTGCCGTGGCGTCAGCCTAGGTCACAGCAACCTCAAACTCCTGGGCTCAAGCAATCCTGCTGCCTCAGCCTCCCAAGTAGCTGGGACTACAGGCATGTGCCACCATGCCCGGCTAATTTTTTCTATATATATTAGTTGCCAATTAATTTCTTTCTATTTATAGTAGAGATGGGGTCTCGCTCTTGCTCAGGCTGGTCTCGAACTCCTGAGCTCAAACGATCCACCCACCTCGGCCTCCCAGAGAGCTAGGATTACAGGCTTGAGCCACCGCGCCCGGCCCCTTTTTGTATCTTGAATAAACACCTAGGAGGGGGATATATGGATCATTTGGTAGTATGTTTAACTTTTTATGAATTTGACAAACTGTTTTCAAAAATG
This sequence comes from Mirza zaza, assembly GCA_008750895.1. Lineage (NCBI taxonomy): Eukaryota > Metazoa > Chordata > Mammalia > Primates > Cheirogaleidae > Mirza > Mirza zaza. The sequence continues at coordinate 6,726 of VSMD01132626.1, read as the reverse complement.
GTTTTACCATTTACATTCTGACCAGCAGTTAAGGAGCATTCCAATGGTCCTAATCTTCATGTTATCATCAGTATTTTCAATTTTAGACATTCAAGTAAGTATGCAGTGATATTTCAATGTGACTTTCCATTTCCCTAATGACTAATCATTTTTTCATGTGCTTATTTTCCATCCCTATATCTTCTTCAGTGGAATGTCTGTTCAAGCCTTTCGCCTATTTGTTACTAGGTGGTTTGATTCCTTAATATTAAAATTTTAGAGTGTTTTTTTTTTTAATATTCTCTATACAAGTCCTTTATCAGATAGGTTATTTGAAAATATCTCATAGTCTGTAGTTTGTCTCTTCATTCTCTTTACAATGGATTTTAAAGAGTAAAGGAATATAATTTGAATAAAGTTCAATTTACTAATTTTTTATTACCAGATTTATTTTGTATCTAAGAAATGTTTTGAAGTAATATTCGCTCTTATCTTTTCTTCTAGAAGTGTTATCAGTTCAGCTTTTACATTTAGGATTATGATCCATCTTGAGTTAATCTTTATGTGGTGAGATATATAGATCAAAATTTATTTTTTTGTACATGCATATGCAATTGTTCTAGACCCAAATTTTAAAAAGACTATTCTTTCTCTTCTAATCTTCATTTTCTTTTTTTTTTTTTTTTTTTTTTTTTTTTTTTNTTTTTTGAGACAGAGTTTCATTTTATTGCCCAGGCTAGAGTGAGTGCCGTGGCGTCAGCCTAGCTCACAGCAACCTCAAACTCCTGGGCTCAAGCAATCCTGCTGCCTCAGCCTCCCGAGTAGCTGGGACTACAGGCATGCGCCACCATGCCCGGCTAATTTTTTCTATATATATTTTTAGTTGGCCAATTAATTTCTTTCTGTTTATAGTAGAGATGGGGTCTCGCTCTTGCTCAGGCTGGTCTCGAACTCCTGAGCTCAAACGATCCGCCCACCTCGGCCTCCCAGAGAGCTAGGATTACAGGCTTGAGCCACCGCGCCCGGCCTAATCTTCATTTTCTTTAATAGACATTTTAAGAGAAGTTTCAGGTTCACAGCATAATTGAGTAGAACATCCAGAGTTTTCCAATAATCTCCCACCCCCAAATATGCATAGGATCTCCCATTTATCAACATCCCCCACTGGAGTGGTACATTTGTTAGAATTGATTAACCTACATTTTATACATCATTATCACCCAGATTCCATAGTTTACATTAGGGTTCACTTTTGGTATTGTACATTCTACAGGTTTGGATAAATATATAATGGCTTGTGTCCACCATCATAATATCTTACAGGGTAGTTTCACTGTCTTAACAATTCTCTATGCTCTGCCTATTCATTTTTTTCCCTTACCACTAACTCCTGGAAACCACTGATTTTTTTAAATGTCTCCATAGTTGTGTGTTTTCCAGAATGCCATATAGTTGGAATCACACATGGTGTAGACTTTTCAGATTGTCTTTTTTCAGTAAGTAATGTTTACTTTAGCTTCCCCTATGTCTTTGTGGCTTGAAAGTTCATTTCCTTTTAGCACTGAATAATATTACGGGCCTTAACTTTATATTCTGATTATTAGTTACATTTAATGTGTGTGTGTGTGTATAAATAAACATTTATCTTTGTGACAACTCTATAATGCAGTAATAGTAGTTTATATTACATATTGTGGGGAACATAAAATTAGATAATCCATGTAACTACATAAAACAGTATCTGAACGTTTTTAAGTTATGAAGAGATGGAGGCTGCCATTGCTTTTGTTATTAGTGATATTTTTCTTTTTTGTTGCATAATAGGACACTTGAAGTAGAAGAGATTAAATACTCTTTGTAATGTCAAAACAGTGATAATCTGCCATTTTTCTCATTTAAATATTTTTTCTCACTTAACATTTTTATCTCAACAAGAAAACATGGCAATTTTTGCTAAAGAAATAACACCAAAATAAATACAGATTAAGTAATGATGCTCCTCTATTCTTATGCTTAAACCTTTTCCATTGTTGTAACCCCCTGCATTCACTTCACGGTACACAATGTCAACAGCCCGATACATACCTTTGAACATTATTTTCCTCATTCAAACAAATTAGCGTAAAATTTTGCAAATATATACACACATGCATGTAATTTATTCTTATGTAAGTACATAGAAATTTTGTTGTCGATTATCTTTATAATAACAGAATCATTGTGTGTATATATATGTGTGCATATTTGCTAATTGTTTTAATCTTTAAAATGTTATGGATATTTCTCTAAATAAATTTGTTATTGTTTGCAATATAATCTGAGTTTCTAAATTGATTTTTCCCTCCAATGTCATGTTTTCTCCAAAGACCCTAAGACACCTATTTTGTCTTTTACTATATCGGTTTAGTGTTTTATCTCACACTAGATAAAAGTTTGATCTTTTAGTGATCTGTGTTGCAAATGACCTTATTATTCTTTTTGAAATCTGTTTCATTACTTTATTATGTGTGAAGTGTAATAATGCATTTTCAAGTGCTGAATGTTCTAATTCTTCAAAAAGAATACTTAACATGATTATAACATGTTGATTAAAATGTTCTATACATATAGAACATGGATTATTACATATGGATTTATAAAAACCACGAGTCTATTGTGAAACAGCAAAAAATGCAAATGGGGACAAAATGGAATCTCCTTTATGCAAAATACCAACTAATAACTGTGTAGGAAATGATTATAAAATTTTAGAATCACCCTTGTGAAAATCCCAGGGCAAAAATTGATTCACACAAGTATTTGCAAAAGATACCAATTGGTTGAAAGGTTATTGAGCAATACAATATTTATAGTTTCAAATCTCACCCCATGGATTTACTATTAGTTACAAAGAAATAAATGTAACATTAAAATGGAGAGAATTGGCAGTTACCATTTTAATCTAGTATTCAAAATTATTATCACCAATATGAGATGTTTGACATTGTGTACTTTGGATTGACATAATAAATATATGAAATTACTTATGTAAAGTCATTGTCAAAATGTTTAACCTGAATCTAATAATGTGGAAACATATAAATCCAGAATGTGGAACATTTTAAAGGACAAATGACCTGGGTTCTTTAAAATTATCACTATCATAGAAAAATAAAGTCAGTGAAACTAACTAGTCTATATTAAGAGACTAAAGAGACATCATAACCAAATGCACCTTGATTGGATTCTAGATTGGAAAATCAAATAGCTATAAAAAGTTTGGGAGATTAATCAAGGAAATTTGAATATGCACTGTATATTAGTAAAGTCACGGTAACTTTCTTATGTAGAAAAAATATTCTTATTCTTAGCAAAAGCAAGCTTAAGTGTTTGGGAGTGAAGTGTCAATATGTCCATAATTTGCTTTCAAATAGCTCAACAAAAAGAGAAACAAAATGTGGCAAAGTGTTAATACTTGCTGAGTCTAGATGAAGTTAGACAAGTATGCGTTAGAGTATTTGAAATTTTTCAAAATAAAAGCTAAGGAAGATGTACTATTGAGATTTTCAGCCTCTCCCCATTTTCTTGCCTAAAAATTATAAGCTATTTGGAAAAAAGCGAACTTTTTTTTTTTTTTTTTTTTTTGCAACATGGAGGCTTCTCCGGGAGTTGATTAGTAATATATAAATACTCATGGATTGAATCCTTGTTTATTTAATTCCTCTCTCAGTTTTCTTCCTATGTTGTTTTTTATTATTTCAGGATAATATTGGGGTACAAACATTTTGATTACATGTTATTGACTTTGCCACACCAAAAGCATGATTTGAGGCATGCCCTTTCCCCCTTACAATGCTCACCACCTCCATAAGTTGTGAGTTTATCCACCCCAGCCTCCCAAACCCCAAACAATATTACTACTGTGTGAGCACCTTGGTGTTGATCAGTTAGTGCCAATTTGATGGCAAGTACATGTGATGCCTATTCTTCCATTCTTGTAATACCTCACTTCAGAGGATGGGCTCAAGCTCAATCCAGGAAAATATAAGAAGTGTTAGATCACCATCATGTTTTATAATTGAGTAGTATTCCATTGTGTACATATACCATATTTTATTAATCCACTCATGTATTGATGGGCACTTGGGTTGTTTCCACATCCTTGCAATAGTGAATGTGTTGTCATAAACATTCAAATGCAGATGTCTTTATTATAGAATGACTTTTGTTCCTTTGGGTAGATGCCTAATAGTGCTATTGCTGGATCAAATGGTATTTCTAGCTTTATCTCTTTGAGGCAACTCCAAATTCTTTGCAGTCCCACCAGCAGTGTATCAAAATGAGATAAGCAAGGAAGAGAGAGGAAAGAAGAATACCAAAGTCTTGGGATACTCATATTCAGAAATTAGAAAGAAGAGGAAGAACTAGCAAAAGAAACTTTAAAGAAATACCTGATAAGATAGGAAGAATCTTCCTAGAAGGCTCCCATTGTAGGGCTTGTGCCCTATTTCTCTGCCAGGAATTATCTTCTCCCTGATATCTGTATTATTTTATCCCTCAAGACTCCTTTCTATTTTTTCACTCGGATCTCATGCTTATAATAAGGTTGACACTGACCACACTATATAGCACCACCCTGTAGCTACACTCCTACTCTTTTGCCTTCCTCGATATTTTCATTTTCCACAGTAGTCATCAACTTCTAACATATTATATAATTATCTTATTATTTATCTCTGTTCTTTGCTATAATGCAAGGTCCACGGGGAAAGAAATGTTTGAGTGTTTTGCTGTGTTATATCCCAATTAATTATAATGGTGCCCTACATATAGATAGTACTCAACAAATGTTTATTAAGTGAGTTAATTAAATTCATTGTAGTATTTTAAATTTGACTTGATATCTTCTCTGAACTTTTCTTGATAAATATTTTTGTTACTTTAGTGTTGTCTATTTTCAATGGATTTTTTTATTAATTTTCTCATTTGATTAGTACTACTATAAAAAAAGATCTGTTAATCTTATATTTCTTAGTGTCTCTCCATCTCTTTATGTGTCAGAGGCATTGTAAAATTAAAACCCATATAGACACCACAGCATTGTAATTAAAAATTCTATGTATGTCCATTGGATCAGTAGTGATGACTCTGCTTTCATTTCTGATACTGTCATTTTATATCCTTTCACTTTTTTCTTGGTTAGCAGGGGAGAGGTTTAGAAATTTTATTGAACTTTATGAAAAATCAACTTTTGGTTTCTATGATTTTTCTCTATAATTTCACTGTCTTAAATTTTATTGATTTCTACTCTAATTTTTATTATTTCCTTTCTTATGCTTGCTTTAGAATTAAATTTTACCTCTTTTCTAGTTTCCTAAGGTGCAAGACTAAGTTATAGATAATAGATATTTGTTCCTTTATTATATATGCAGTTAACGCTATGAATTATTCCTAAGCACTATTTTTAACATACCTCACAAATTTTGATATATATTATTTTATTTTCATATTCATTTAGATTAAAATATTTTTAAATCTCTCTTGAAACTCTTTGGCCTCTATGTTATTTAGTACTGTGTTGTTTAATTTCCAAATATTGGGAGCTTTTCCAAGTATTTTTCTGTTATTGATTTCTATTTTAACTTCATTATTGTCTCAGAATATAATTTGTATAATTTCTATTATCTTAATTTTTGTTTAATTGTGTTTTATGACCCAGGATGTGATCTGTCATGGTTCATTTTCTTTGTGAGCATGAGAAGAACAAGTATTCTGCAGCTATTGAATGAAGTGTTCTATTAATGTCAATTAGATCAATTTCATTGACGGTGCTTTTATGGCGAACTATATCCTTACTGATTTTAAGCATGCCTACTATAAGACTGGTATTGGCATATATTAGTTGATTTGTCTATTTCTTCTTTAAGTTCAATCAGTTTTTGTCTCCTGTATCTTGATGTTATGTTGTTAAAGTGTATACATGCAAAATATTTTTATGTCTCCTGGAAAATTGACCTTTTTATGATTAATTAGTATCTATTTTTATCTTTGACAATTTCCCTTGTTTTGAAGTCAGCATGTTCTGAAATTAGTATAGCTATTCCAGCTTTCTTTGTTTAGTGTTAGCATGATATACCTTTTTCCATGTATTTACTTTTAATCTGTTTTTTTTAAATATATATCTAGAGAGGGTTTGTTGTAGGCAATATAGAGGAGTTGGGTCTTGGTTTTACCCCACCCCCTGCCAGAGACATGAGATAATTTTTCTTGGCTCTTTAATATGAAAACCTGGTGAGATTTCTGGAAGTAAAACTCACAAAAGTGTGAAGGTTTCCTTAAGACTGCAGGTCCTTCTTGTTTTCACACTAGTCCATATGCTGCCTCCAGTAATTTCTCAACGTTCCTATTTAAGTGTTTCTACCAGGTTATGACTCCATGCCTTCTATTCCTAGTAAAATGAGCTCACCTATTCTCTGTGTTCACCTTTCTCTTCAAATTTTCAGATGGCGGTTGACCCTGCAACTTCCAGTCCCTAGATAGTTCTAAGAAAAGTCCTTGATTTCCGTTTGTTCAGCTTTTTTCTTGTTATAAGTATGGGAGAGATTATTTCCAACCTCTTTACATGATGAAGCTGAAATAAGAAGTAGTCTTTGTCTTTTTAGAAGTTCAAATAAGATATTATGTTTATTTAAGGGTTTTTATATGTTTATTATTTTAGCTTTTTGAATCACCTATCGGCTGTCACTAATTTTAAAATTCTTGACCATT